>OY282606.1:30600351-30871719 GCA_958298945.1 Atherix ibis
TACAATGTATGATATTTATACCGCATTATTCATTTTAAAGTTTGAAAAGTACAGTTTTGAAAATTTTACAATTATTAAAAGCTAATATTTATTCAGTGTAGACGAACATCTTAAAAACACACCTAGAAATAATAGCTGAACAAAAATTATAGGATTTAGACCAGGACGGACAACAACGGATCAGCTATTTGTGCTAAAGCAGGTACTCGATAAATGCTGGGAAAGCAGCATTTTTTTTTTGATTTCAAGTCAACATACAACTCCATCCAGAAAGATCAGCTGTATGCCGTACTAAAAACACCTAGGTGTATCAGAAAAGCTCACTAGTCTTTTAAAGGTAACAATAATAAACACACGTGCACAGTTCAGAATGCAAAACATCCTTACAGACCCTTCCGTCAACAGGGTGACAAACTTGCGCCAATGCTTTTTAACCTCGCCTTAGAGTATGTGATCGGGAGAATCCCGGCAGATCTAAACGGTACTTTGTTGTATAAGTCATGGCAGGTTGCAGCATAAGCTGATAATCTAAACTTAATGGGAAAGTCGGAAGGTCGGTTAGTGGTATCCAGAAATGGTCAGAGAGCATAACAAAACCTAACAATTGGTGAGGGCAACATAGAAATAGTGGAAAGCTTTTTTTATCTAGGATTCACTGTGACCAGCACAAACACAGAAACAGAAGAAGTTATATGGAGGATTCACAAAGCCAGCAAGAAAAGAAAGGTGGCACACAGAGAAAGAAAATTGGAACAGTACAGAACTCTCATCATACCAGTTCTGGAGTTATGGTATTGAAACTTGGATAATGACGCAAACAACGAAAAATCTGCTCGGTCGTTTTGAAAGAAAGATTTTACGAAATACGAGCTCTGTTCAAAATGTATGGCGAATTTTGAATTTCCGCGGGTAACGTATATTCGATTTCCGATTTTTTGTGGCGTTATGTTGGTATTCATGTCTCTCATTTAAGCCGACAAGTTCCGCCATTTTGGATGTTCAGTTAATTTTTGACAGCTACTTTGCTTGCACGTGTTTTGGCTCGTCTTCGATTTTTGCCCATTCCAAAAAATGGACCAAAGAATCTGTTTCGGGAACAAGAAAAAGTCACAGGGGGTAGATCTGGGGAATACGGTGGCTGCGTCATTGTTAGTGTATTGTTTTTGCCCATGGTGCAAAAGCCAATTTTTGTTCTTCCACAAATCCAGGCGTTTCCTGCGGATTGCTTCTCGCAACTTATGCATAACTTGCAGGTAATATTCCTTATTGACCGTTCTACCTTGTGGCAAGAACTCATGATGCAATCGAAGAAAACTGTAAGCAAAACATTCACATTCGGCCGAACTTGGCGCGCTTTTTTCGGTCTTGGCTCGTGCGGCAGCTTTCGTTGGGATGATTGAGCTTTGGTTTTCACCATGATTCGTCATCAGTTATGACCCTCTGGAGCACATTTGGGTCATCGAGAACAGAGTCCAACAGCTCCTTAACAATGTTAATGCGATGCTGTTTTTGATCAAAAATGGGTAAAAATCCAAGACGAGGCAAAACATTAAACTGAACATTCAAAATGGCTAAACTTGTTGGCATAAGTGAGACATGAGTACCAACATAACGCCACAAAAAAATCGAAAATCGAATATACGTTACCCGCGGAAATTCAAAATTCGCGATACTTTTTGAACAGACCTCGTTTGTCCGACAACCGCATTCGCAAAAAGATCTTCAATGGTCGAGTAGATAGAAAGAGACCACCATAAAAGCTACGAAACCGTTGGTGTGATGCAATCCGAAACGACTCCAAGAACAAAACAGGAAGTCGACAGCAGAAGATTGCCCAGCGTGGAAAAGGAAAATTGAGGAAGCCAAGACCCGAAGCCTGGCTGTAACGCCATAGAAGAAGACAAAAAAATATGTTTAATAAACTATTTATGTTTAATAAACCTATTTATTTAGGTTTAATACAAAAAAATGATGTTTAACAATTTATTTAGATTTAACTTTGCCATATATTATATAATTTTTTTTCCATTTTAGATCGTCTAACTACCAAACAATGAGCTTAAATTATAGAAAATCTCTACCAACTTGTTAATTCTGCCGTAGCGACAATTTTGCATTTTAGAAGAAAAAAATACTTAGGATGATAACGCTCATTTATTGCTCGATGAATACGCCAATAAGCAATGTGTCATATATAAGGCTCTGAATATCCACATATGACTGCAGAATAGCTTTATATCCACGAAAAGTGAACGTTTGGTTTGAATTTGGATCTGAAAGTGTAATTGGTCGGTATTTCTTTGAAAATAAACAAGGAACGATAATTATATAATAACTGTTTTTTATTTGGTGTAAACTTAAAAAATTTAAATTTTACCCTTATTGTGTGGAAAGTTCTTAGAACCCTAAGAAAACTTCAGAAAACCTTCAAGCATTAAATTATTTTAAAACCAACAACCGTCAAATAATTGCCGAATTATAGTCAGAAATATGAAGAAATGCTAAGAAAAATTACTTCAAAAGAATCGAGTTTTTTATACCAACTATTTTATAATAATGGCATAATTTAAATAATGAAATAAAATAAAAATTTAATCAAAATCTAAATTCGAAATATATCTTATGAAACTTTATTTTATAAAACTTTATACAAATTGGATTAAGTTAAATAATAAGAATAATAAGTAAATACTTCTTTAATGTGTGTGATTCAAGTAAAATAATTCAGATTAAATACTATGAAATCTAAAAAATTACCATTTAAAATTTATTTACTATAAAATATAGTTTAAAACAAATTTTTCAAAAATAAAATTACACTTAATATACTTGTTTAAGTAAAATTAATAAAAATTCAATTCAACTCTAAAAATTAATTTATTCTTTAACCTTTTCATAATTATGTTAAATAAATTATGTTCAATTTTATATAAAAGATTAATTGCAATTATTTCTATATGAAATCTAAAAATACGTCAGAATCGAATAATACCGCTCGGAAATTGAATGAAACAAAAATTTCACTGTCTAATAATAGCGCTTCGTACATGTCTACATACGAGTATACAATACATAATTCCTTAGTGGTTTGGCACCAAATAATATGTCATGCGAATATAAACGTACACCTTGCGTTTTGCGCATTCTTTAAAATCACCTTTTCTCAAAATATAATAACAATATGGTAAGAATCGTTAAAAATAAAAATATGGTCGTATAGATTTGGTTATAATTTCGAAAAAAAACTCATTCAATAAAGTTGTGTACACATACATGTACATTGAAAAGTTGGAAGTTTTTATTTTTGCTTCAAATAAACTAATAGCACAGAGTGACAAAATTGAAGAACAAAAGTAAATAATTATTAGAGAAAAATATTCTATTAAGTCTTAGTTGTGTGGACATTAAGATGCCAATACAAATTTAAGCCAAAATGTCAATCTGAAAATGATTTTCAGCGCATATTTTCGACGGCAAAGAGAGGAATATCTATTAAAACACTTTAACGTACATGGTATTAGTAGATTTGTGTACATACCTTAAGAGCTCCTGTGTTTTCTTAGAAATATAAATCTTAAAGTGAAATATTGAGGCAATTTTTATTTTTATATCTTGACTACTTATCTCAAGTTAATAATAAGAATTTACGAGAAAAAAGCCCCTACAGAATACATTCTATCGCATATAAGTTTTTGTTAAAAAATTTCTATTTATTTTAAGCATTATTCAATAATTTTTTTTATTTTTTCAAAATTTTCATAAACAATTTTACTAAATAATCGAAATATTTTTAAAAAATTATATTTATACAATACAATATCTTTAATTAATAAAATTTATTCTAATAAGGTTAAAATTTATTTATTAAAAATTAAAATATATCCAGTAATCAGAAAATTAAAGCTGTAAATAAATTTAGCAAATTCAATTTATTACAGGATTCTGAGGACACAAATATTGGCAATAATGCAATATGAGTAAAAGGTTTACGAAATTTTGGCAATACTTGTTGGCTAATTAATTTCCGTATATTCAGCATGATGATATATTGACCACTTTGCGTATTTTATTTTATTAATAACAACATCCTATGTAATACTTAAAATAAATTTTCATTTAGATCTGTGTATGCATCGATTCACACTTGTTTTCTTATCATCGAAATTAATTATAATTGCACATTTGAAAATTATCTTTGTATACATAATGGTAGCCAAACTTATATCGTCGTCATTAGAAAAATACGATCAGCGTAGTAAACAAATCAATTAGCAAATATAAAACGAACTACGAGTAACTAAATATGTGCTGATACGAATTTATTACAAAATGTAGTCAAATCTATTAATAAAAAAAAGAAGTTAAATATAAAGTAGAAAAACTTTATAAAAGCTTTCCTTAGGAAAAAAGAGTTTCACAAATCAAAAATTTCAAATTCAAATTTTAATAATATTTTACTACTTTACTCTTATTCTGACCATTATGAATAAAATAAAATATATTAAAATAACTGTTACAATAATTCTTGCAAGACTCGATTCGTTCGATTTAATGACTTTTCGTACATTTCAAGCTGTAATTCGGCCATTACTAGGCGGAATATAATTTTTTTTTATTTAAATCCTCTAAAGTCCGCCTAAATACGATTTTTACATAGTTTTATAAAAATGAGTACAACGGCGTCAAAGTCGCACAATCTTGAAGGCCGCTGAAGAAATTCTTTTTAAAAATCTAGCTACGGCAGAACTTTGCAAATTTGTAGAAATTTTCATCATTTTAACGCATTGTATTAGAAATAAAGAATCCATAATTTAAAATGGCAAATTTTACTTTAATCAAATGTTACCTTAACTTATATACGAGGTCTGTTCAAAGAGTATCGCGAATTTTGAATTTTCGCGGGTTACGTGCGAGGTCTGTTCAAAAAGTATCACGAATTTTGAAAGCTCCGCGGGTTACGTATATTTTGAATGTCCAATTAATTTTTGACAGTTGCTTTGCTTGCACGTGTTTTGGCTCGTCTTCGATTTTTGCTCAATTTCAACCAAAAACAGCATCACATTAAAAATAGCTAAGAAGCTGTTGGACTCTGTCCGGGACGACCCAAATTTGCTCCAGAGGATCATTACTGGTGACGAATTATGGGTTTATGGTTATGACGTGGAAACCAAAGCCTAATCATCCCAATGGAAGCTGCCGCACGAGTTCTTGCCACAGGGTAGAACGGTCAAGAAGGAATATTACCTGCAAGTTATGAGCAAGTTGCGTGAAGCAATCCGCCAGAAATGCCCGGATTTGTGGAAGAACAAAAATTGGCTTTTGCACCATGATAACGCCCCTGCTCACGCAACGTTCTTTGTGCGCGAATTTTTTGCCAAAAACAACACACTAATAATGCCGCAGCCACCGTATTCCCCAGATCTGGCCCCTTGTGACTTTTTCTTGTTCCCGAAACTGCAGAGCCCCATGAAAGGGCGACGCTACTCTACGATTGAGGAGATAAAGACGGCATCGAAGGAGGAGCTGAACAAAATCACAAAAAATTATTTTTTGAAGTGCTTCGAGGATTGGAAAAAACGTTGGCACAAGTGTATATTATCTGGTGGGGATTACTTTGAATGGGACAAAAGAGATATTCATGAATAAATAAATAATTTTTGAAAAAAAACACAAAATTCGCTATACTTTTTGAACAGACCTCGTATTTACGAAAAATACCATTTTTATTATTTAATTTTTGCCGAATTTTATATTTTTTACCAGTAAGCAATTCTATTATAATTAAAAGGAGTTTTTGAACTGAAATAATTTTCCATACCGGAATATTCTATTATTATATAATAGTCAAAAATATATTACTTTAAAAATAATTATTATAATATCACAGATAATCATATATCAATATATAAAATATAATTTTTTTTAAAAATATGTTTCGTTTATTAATCAGACATTTTTTTTTATGCTGATCAAAAGGGAATACTGCTTAGGAAAAGATCGAAAATATTTATTTTAGAAGCTTTCATTATGTACAGAAAGCTTTAAAGTTTGAGAAAATTTATTTAATCCAATGTACAGCCAAAAGCGAAGAGTTAAAAGCCAAAGTTCTGGCACAGCTAACACAAAAAAGCTTACTTTTGATGAGACGTAATTTTGGTGGATGTGCTTTCCATATCGAAGATGCAAACACATTGTACTTTTGCTTCGATAATCTGTTATAATTATAACAGTTTGTAACTGATTCATAAGAAAATAACAATTTTCGACATAATGCAGTCTTTTAGTTTTTATTCTAAAAACTTGAAAGTGTCCGAGATACTTTACGAAAATTTGTAATTTTTCCAAAATATATAAAGTTTTTACTTGAAATAATTTAAAAACAATTATATTTATAAAATCGATACTTTTGCATGACTACCGACTACAGTCTTTTGCGTCCGGAATTAATTAAATTAAACTGGGCGTCGATTAATGTTCATAATTCCCAGATGTTATTTTTTTTATTGAAAATTTTTTGGTACATTTATTTTTGTAAATTAAAATGTTATTGTTTTTTTTATTTTATTAAAAAATAGAATTAAGTTCTATCTTTTTTGATGATACATAAAAATAAATAATCTTTTTAATTTCCAAATTTATTATATTTAAAACAAATTATTTGAAAATAAAAATACTTTATAAAAAATCTATTTTATTATTTAAACCATTAAATATTAGTTTAAAAAATATCTATTTTATTATTCAAACCTTTAAATATTAGATATAGCTAATTTTTCTTAGGAGAAGTTTCCTAAACCATAAAATAATGCCTAAAAACTTCCAAATATCGAATTATTGTATATGAATTTTGATTTTTTCTTTTTTCTAATTAATTGACTAATATTATTAAAATACATAAAGGATATTTTTCAAATTATTTACAATAGCAAAAACAATAATTTACCCAGTTAAATTATATCAATTTTTATTTTATTAATGTGTTATATCATTAAAAAAAAACAGAATTTTGTTAATTTAAAAATTGTAAGAAAATTGATATGAATTGGTAATGTTCTTAATTTGTGTGAATTTCAAATTGAAAATTGATATAAATTAGAAAAGTTCTATTATTTTCATTTAATTGAAATTAAATAAAACCTTTTATTTATTCATAAAAGGGAGGCAACCAAGAAAATTAAAAAATGTATGGATATAATTACATGAAAACGATCTTTCGGACTATATCCCTAATTAATAAGTTAGTCCTAATCTTATAACTAATGTTCACTCTCCTGTATGATTACTAAAATATGGTAATTACATATAAGAAATAATAATTCTTTGAATTTTATTTTCCATTATTTTCTTTTTTTTCTTTTTTGCTTAATAATCTTTTTATTTATTTTTAAAAAAATGTTGCAAATTTATGAGTTATTTATTTTCAAATGTACCTAATTTTATTATTGTAAAACAAATATCTATTTCCAATTTTATTAACTAAAAACTATTAAATTAAATTGCTTAAAAAAAATAAACTTAAATTTAATATACATTTTTTTATGTAAAACGAAATTGTGGAAAATTTCAAAAAAGTACTTACCTTCACATTTGACTCCTTGTCTAAATATTCCATAAAGTAAAGAGCCACAATGATCGCAAAATGTTGGAGATATAAATGAGCAAATTTTAAAACGATGTGGTAAATCAATTTTAAATCGTTCCCTTAAAAACTGAAAAAAAAATTTTTCGATCAGAATGCTTAAAGAAGACAAAACTAATTTCATAGATTATATTTGTACTTACAATAGTGCCTTGAGAATTAAAGCTTGATTGCGAACATGTACCCAAAAGTTTATCGTGACATTTTTTATGAACCGCCGTTTGACAAGCTGTAAAAATTATTGTTTTTAATATCAAAACAATTTTGGATAAAGATAAAGTCATCAAACAATATATTTTTCAATTTAATTAATAGATATTTTGTTTTTGTCGTGCTGATAAAATTAATTGTAGAATTTCCAGTAAATTAAGCTACTGTACATAATTAATGAGTGTGATTTAAAAAATAAAATCATCTAAATAATAACTGTTCAATAATTATGAATTTTGGTTGAAAATCTTTGACCCCAAAATTATGGCTATGTGATATATCTTTCCATAATTTCATACATAATATTAGTATGTAATTTTTGTTCATGTATACTGATGAATATAATACGTGTACAGTATTCTTCTTTTTCACTTCAATGTCGTATATTTTAATAAACAGCAATTTTTATATATGAGTCACACATATGACTAGAACTATAATCTTTACGTTTTTAATAATCTTAGATACTCGTACTTGGCACCATTTCAATAGAATTTTAGCTGTTATCATATTTTGAATTGTTGTAAAACTTTTGTAAGACGCTCGATCTTTTTTTTTCCTCTATAACCACAAATATGAATATGTCATTGGTAATATCAAAATTTCCACAATTTTTATAAAAATGAATCAAACGAAATAACAAATATAAAAGATAATAATAATAAAAAAAAAATTTGCTTGTATATGCCGCCAAGTGACGAATCCCTCCTGTGAATCTATTTTTATTCCATTACAAAATTGAAGGCGTCGAATATTGGATTTATTTTCTTTTATATATTTATTTTCACTTTTTTGCATTTTTTGCTTTTAATATTTCTATTTGAAAATCAAAAAAAAAAAAAAAAAAATTTCAAATTCTTATAAAGTGTATTAAAACATTCAACAGATAAATATTTATAAAATGAAAACAATCAAGGTAAAATATTGACTTACTTATACATTGATAACCTTGTTTCCCAAAACCCCAAAGAAATTCTGTACAAAATGCACAAAAAGTTGGCTGACGGAAAAATTTTGCAACAAATTTATGTCCATTTACTTCATGTGTTCTACACAAATAAATACAAATCAAATTATTAGATTTAAAGTCTCTTTTTGAAAATATGGTTTCGTAATCATATTAAAACAATAAATAAACACAAAAGATATTATAGAATTTTTATAAATTAAATCGGATAAACTAACCTTTGATGTTTAATAGCACCTCGTCGCTTTGTTATACTTCTTGTACGATTGCTCTTAGACTCATTTAAAATGTCCTCAGCATCTTTTGAAATTGGTTGCATAGATGTGGATGCATTCAGAGTTGACCGATGGCTATCACTGTAGTAGCCAGATGACAATGAACTATCCCAATGGCTAATGAATGGTCGACTGGATGGTACCACTTTATGTCGCTAATTATTAAAAATGTACGTAAAATGAGTTTTTTTTTTAAAATAATTATTTCGGTTATTTGAAAAATTTGAATAAATCAAAAAATTAATTTAAAATAAAGAAGAAATTTGTCATTAGTTGCTCTCGACTATTAGCATTTGATAGAATTGGTTTTTTATGATCATAGAAAAATAATGTTCTAATCACAATAATATAAAATCGAAGAATAGAAAATAAATACAGTCCATTTTCGAAAAGTTCTCAAAAAATATCAATAGAAAAATAAAAGTTTAATAAAGAGAATAATCAATTTTGAAATTTTTAAAGTATAGTTCCGCCATTTCATATATGTTAAAAACATATTTTCTTTAAGATAATATTTATATAAATTGTAAATTGCCATTTTATGTTACGGATTGTTCAATTATAAAAACGTTATAATTAAATTGGGAAGAATTTCTGCAAATGTGGTAATACTTCCGTAGCGAGAATTTCACGATTTGCAAAGAGAATTTTCTTTATCGATGAAGCTCATTTCTTAGTAGAGAGGAAAACTTATATGGGAATACGGAAAATCTATTGCATATTCGAAAAATTGATGTTTGATGTATCATTTTGTTCTGGACGGATCTGAAAATGAACAAGGAGAGACGCTTACCATCAATTCGGAGCGCTATGGCCGTATCATAACCAAATTTATTTTAGCCTGATCATAAGGTTTTCAATCTGAATTATATGTGTATGTGTATACAAAAAAAAAATTAAAAACCAACATCTATCAAGTAATGATCGATAATTGTAAGAAATCTTATGAACAATTTTCTCTTTTATGATAATGGCATACTTTGGATAATATAATTAAATAATTTTTTTAATAAATATTTTAATTAAAAAAACAAATTGAATAATTTTTAATTAGGTATGATTAATAATACAATAAACCACATTGGCCCTGAAAATTAGTGAGATTTGACGCTGTTGACATTTTTCTAATAAAATTTTGTAAAATATTGTATGAGGTCTGTTAAAAAGTATCGCGAACTTTGAATTTCCGCAGGTTACGTATATTCGATTTTCGACTTTTTGTGGCGTTATGTTGGTACTCATATCTCTCACTTATGTCAACAAGTTTGGCCATTTTGAATATTCAATTAATTTTTGACAACTGCTTAGCTTGCACGTGTTTTAGCTCGTCTTCGATTTTTGCCCATTTTCGACCAAAAAAAGCATTGCATTAGCATTGCTAAGGAGCTGTTGGACTCTGCCCGCGATGACCCAAAAAATCATGGGCTTATGGTTATGACGTGGAAACCAAAGCTCAATCATCCCAATGGAAGCTGCCGCACGAGCCAAGACCGAAAAAGCGCACCAAGTTCGCTCGAATGTGAAGGTTTTGCTTACGGTTTTCTTCGATTGCAAGGGCGTGGTGCATCATAAGTTCTTGCGACAGGGTAGAACTGTCAATAAGGAATATTTCCTGCAAGTTATGTGCAAATTGCGAGAAGCAATCCGCCAGAAACGCTCGGATTTGTGAAATAACAAAAATTGGCTTTTGCACCATTATAACGCCCCTGCTCACGCATCGTTGCTTGTGCGCGAATTTTAGCCCAAAAACAACACACTAATAATGCCGCAGCTACCGTATTGCCCAAAGCTGGCCCTCTGTGACTTTTCCTTGTTCCCGAAACAGAACCTTTGATCCATTTTTTGGAATGGGCAAAAATCGAAGACGAGCCAAAACACGTGCAAGCAAAGCAGCTGTCAAAAATTAACTGAACATTCAAAATGGCCGTACTTGTCGGCATATGTGAGAGATATAAGTACCAACATAACGCCACAAAAAATCGAAAATCGAATATACGTAACCCGCGGAAATTCAAAATTCGCGATACTTTTTGAACAGACCTCGTATATTTTTTGAACAATTTTCTCTTTTATAATAATGGCATAGTTTGGATAATATAATTAAATAAAAAATTTTTATCAACATTTTCATTAAAAAAATACAAATAATTGGAGAACTCTTATTTGTGACTTTTTATGTGTAGACAATAAAACTCAATTTGTCTACACATAAAAAGTCTAGTCCATCTAATTGTTAAAATTTTTTTAAAGAAAAACATAATTTTTTTATTTTATTATTAAAAATTTAAAACGAAATATAATTGAAAAATTATTTACTTCATGTCCTCTAGATGCATTTCTCACGTTACGCGTCCTTTGACTATTTGAATGCCCATTGCCTGCCCTCTTGCGGCCGTGGGCTCCAGTGAACATCATCCTTGTAGACACGAAAAAACAATAAAATTCTCCCAATAAAGCTTTTGTTATGTATTCTCGTTAAGCATTTGAATAAAATCTAATTTTAAACAATTGTATGTGTGTGATTCTTCCATTATAAAAATAGATTATCTGAAATTATATGAATAAATTACTATAATTTTAATTTAGATCCAGTATTAAAAATAGAATTTTTAAATGTTATTATTATGATTTCGGTGCGATTATATTTAATCTATGGGGTGTTAACAACTTTCAACTAATGGATTTTCTTTTTATTTAAATGAGTGCGTAAATATTTATTAATGGGAAACATTGACATAATTTCCTTTTCTATTTAATATGAATCAATACCATATGTTCCAATATAATTTATCATTTCTTTAGAAATTTCTAACAAAATTCTTCATTAAAAACTTAATAGTTTATCTAATTACATATAAAAATTGAATATTTCTTTTTTATAATAATTTATAGTTTGGAAATATTATATAGAAAAAGGAAAAATTATATATTATTGGAAAAAAACAAGAAACCGAAATATTCATAACTAAGCTGAAATGTATTTTCAAATATTATTCATTAATTATATTATATCCGAATTTTAGGATAATTATAACAAATTTATGAAATTTTCCACAAACAAAATATGTCTATAAGAATATGCAATTAAAATGAATATTATTACAAGGTGAACTTTTAAAATTTCTTCATATTTACACCTAATTAGTTAGTTAATTATTTTCAATATAATGTTGTCTTTAAGAAATAACAGAAAAGCTACTATTCAGTTTTTCGAAAATTGCGAAAATCATATTATTTTGATGATAATAAGTCTATTTTGGAATTGTCTTTTATTTTTATCTTAATAAAGGCTTTTTCAATAAGAGTGATTTGATGTTATTGTTTTTTTTCCCAAAAAAAAACACAAAAAAAGGAATGTAGCAGAGCAAAATTTTTAAATTTTATTTTGAATTACATGTGATGCAATTATGTTCCAGATAAATATTCACCCAAGTTTTATATAAAGAAGTCCTTGAATAGCTCAGAAATAGGGGTTATTCATGCCAGAACGGACATTGCAGACTGTTGGATGCTTCACCATAGCAACGACTCCTGTCACATTTCCATCTCCATCAATGAGTTTTTGACAGCGAAAGATACTCCTGTGTTTTCATCTAATTTCAGTACGTGTGACTTTTTTTATCCCCCAATATCAAAAATCACTTGAAAGGATGTCCACTTAGTACTGTCGTTAATGTATAGGGTATTTTTTTTAGCTTTTGGTTTTTATATTTTTATTTTTGACAGATCACGCATGACACGTGACGTCCATCAAAGTCAAAAGTGCTCACTTAGCATTGTCATTTCATCATAGAAATACTTACACCTGAACAACGCTTACAAATTATTGAATTTTATTATCAAAATTCGTGCTCTGTGAAAATTATGTTCCGCGCATTTCGACCAATTTATGGTCGTCATAGTCGATATACTGAGCAAGCAATTCAAGCCATAGTGAGAAAAGTTCGCAGAAATTTTACGCTATTGGACATTAAACAACCAACCCGTGTGCGTAGAGTGCATATAAAGAGAAATATTGCTGCTGTAGCGTCCATTGTTGGTGAAGACCACGATTTGTCCATCCGTGGCCGTTCACACTAATTGGTATTGTGGTGAAAGATTTTACGCAAGGATCTTGGTCTGAAAGCATATAAAATACAGCTCGTGTAAAACCTGAAGCCGAACAACCTGCCAAAGCTTCGAATTTTCATTGAGTTGGCCTGAGAGCAGCTTGAGGAAAATCCGTATTTTTACCAAAAAAATGCGTTTAGCGACGAAGCTCATTTCTGGATGAATGGGTATGTGAATATGCAAAATTGTCGCATTTGGTTTGATGAACAACCACAGGCAAAACAAGAACTGCCATTGAACCCAGAAAAATACACTGTTTGGAATCATCGGTCTGTATTACTTCAAAAATGTCGCTGGCTGTAACCTTACCGTCAATACGGTGCCCGCTTTTACTCGATGATTTTGAACTTTTTTTAGCCCAAAATTTAAGAACTGCATCTGGTCAACATGTGGTTTCAACAAGACGGCGCTATATACCACACAACACGTGAAACAATGGTCACATTGAGAGATGAGTTCGGTGAGCAATTTATCCCACGTTTCAGACCGGTGAGTTGCCCCCTAGATCGTGCGATTTGACGCCTCTAGACTATTATTTATAGGACTACGTGAAATCAGTCGTCTATGCCGATAAACCAACGTCACTTGAGGGCTTGAAAGACAACATAACACGTGCTTTTAGCGAGATACCATCCGAGATGCTCGAAAAAGTGGTTCAAAATTGGACATCTCGCATGGGTCACTTAAAACATAGTAATAGTCAACATTTATAAAAATTAATCTTTAAAAAGTAAATGACAAGCATTTATTTATTAAAATAAATAAAGATTTTATAAATGTTTGTAATTTTTATATAATTTTTTGGAAATTTGAAAACCAAACACTTAAAAAATCACTACAAAGAGTGGAACCAACGCTTCTGCCGATATATATGGTTCTCCAATAAGAGTGATATGATTTCTAAGTGACGTTTCGGCCATTTGTAATATGTCATGATCTGTATTTTTTTTTTCATTGTAACATATTCATGGAAAGATATACGCAAGAACAACGTTTACATATTATTCAATTTTATTATCAAAATAATCGTTCTCCAATTGCAACTTTTCGAGCGCTTTTGCCAGTTTATGGTCGTAATAATCGTCCAACTGTGCTCGCTATTCGTCAAATTGTTAAAAATTTCGAGCGTACATTTTCTTTACATAATGTTCAAGTGCTAATAAGACAAAGAACCGCTCGAAGTAATGAAAATATTGCTGCCGTTCAGGCAAATGTTGCTGAAGACCGCAATTTGTCGATTCCAAAACGTTCTCAAGAATTGGGACTGTCTCAAACCACAACCTGGCGGATTTTGAGAAAGGATTTGGGCTTGCATCAGTATAAAATTGTTATCACTCAAGAACTGAAGCCATTGTACCACCGTAAACGTCGTAAATTTGCTGATTTTGTCTTGGAACAACTTGAAAACGATCACGATTTTTTTAAGAAAATCATCTTCTCCGATGAGGCTCACAATCATCTTCTCCGATGAGGAGTGGTGCAGTAAATAAACAAAAAAGTCGATTCTGGTGCCAAGAAAATCCACAAATTATTCATGAACACCCATTACATTCACCTAAATTGACAGTTTGGTGTGGTTTTTGGTCTGGTGGAATCATCGGTCCGTACTTCTTTCGAAATGAAGCTGGTAACACCGTTACTGTCAATGGAGAGCGGTATAGATCGATGATAACCAACTTTTTATGGCTGAAATTGGAAGAAGTTGATCTTGACAACATCTGGTTCCAACAAGACGGGGCTACGTGCTACACAGCACGTGCAACAACCGAATTATTGCGAGAAAAGTTTGGAGATTCGATTATTTCAAGAAATTGTGACATTTAACACCATTCGACTATTTATTGTGGGGTTATTTGAAGTCATTGATCTTTAGCAATAAACCAGACTCTCTTCAAGCTTTAGAAGTCAATATTAAACGTGCTATTCATGACATACGACCTGATTTAGTGGAAAAAGTGCTTGAAAATTGGGTTCATCGAATTCGTTTTTGCAAAAGAAGTCGTGGAGGCCATTTGAATGACATTTTATTCAGAACTTAATTGTATCGATAATACTTCACATTAAATTTTTTTTAAAGAAATCATATCACTCTTATTCGAAAACCCTATATATCTGCCCAAGGAGACTAATTTGAAGGGGATAACATTTATGTATATAATATAAAATTTAAATTATTTTAAACAAAAATTTCATTTTATACAATATTATATAGTATACATGAATTATTTGCATTGCGTTTCACGGATTGGCACATCTAAAATATACAAAATTTCTATTCCATATAATATCATTAAAGATTATTTTAAATATCATATATGTATTTGGGAATCAGTAATTTTCACAGCATAAATTTAGTTACAAACGTTGTAATTCTGATAACGATTGTACTAACACCATCGTCCGCTTTTCAAATTTATAACTATAGTAAATAACCGAGTATCATCAAAAGATACCTTTCTATTTACTTCTTTAATTAATAAATACTCAAAATGAATTTATATATCAAGTTAACTGTTCAATGAAGAATTTACAAACAATTCATTTTATCAAATTATTAAAATGGTAGTGCACAAAAATAAATAAGTATAAAGATAAGGAAAGAAATTGAGTTGAAAATATTTGAACAACGCGATCAAAGTTTTCGTTATTATTTTTTCTCCTTCATTTTATGAAATTCGTAATCAGAAACAAGTGCGCATGGGTAATTTCGAAAGAACATTAAGTAAACATAAATAAAGCTACTATAACAACAGAATATAGAATATATGAAAAAGTAAAAACTGTATTTGATTATTCGCCAAAAAATTTTATTTTTAATAGTCTAGTTTTATAATTTCTTCACGAACAACAGATATGATCAACAGATATTTACGAGTATCTTTGTTGTTGAAAGAATGAATATAAAAACAAACTAAAAACTTTTACTTAAACAAATTAATTGATGCTAAATATAAAAGGTGAAACGATTAATCTAAGGCAATTGAGTGAGGAGTACCTACTAATACTACTACTATCTCGTGTTAAGGTACAACCTAGTATGAGGGCAGGTTTTTCTTCTGTATTCATTACCATGGTAAAAATCACTGAACGACTTTATAAAATTATTCTATTCAGATTATCTGAATATTTTTCACAATATGTAATATTATTTAAATATAAAAAATATAGTTATCCATATCAGAGTTCGAAAACTATAGACCTGTCATACAGGATAACATTTGCTTAGGGTAAGATTTGTCATTTTATATTATATATTCTTTAGTTACCAAACAATTCATAAAAATCGTAAAAACTTCCTACAATTTTGGTGATTATATCGTTATTTCTTTGAATATGAAGGTAAAGAGACCATTACCGTCAATTCTGAGCTCCAACTTGACCAGAACTTGAAAGTTTTTAACTGGATCATATGCGGTTACAACAAAATGATATCACAAGCCACAAAACCAAAAAAATTTTGACTTTATTTTGCAAAAAGTTCTCAGGACGCTTAATTTTAAAATTTAGTAATGACAATAATTGTCCTCCAAAATCGTGCGATTCAACGCTCTAGGATTTTTTCTTCCAAAACTATTGAGTTGTCCGGGAAGTAATTTCGTTTCTTTTTTTTATAAAAATGAAAGGTGATTTTCTTATAGTGAATTAATATTTTATTCAAATAAATATTGTCCAGTCTGATCCAATGTCCTTTGCCATCTTTGTGGCAGTAGCATGATTCCACGCTCATAAAATTTTTGTTCTTTGTGGCAAAAAACTGATCAAAGTGATTTTTGACCTCCTTTTTTGCATTAAACATTTTACCGTCTAAAAAATTTTGTAGAGACCGGAACAAATGATAATCGGAAGGTGCTAGGTCTGGAGATTATGGTGAGTATGGCAGTATATCCCATTAAAGCTCTAAAAGCTTTTGCCGAATGATCAAACTTGTATATGGTTTCGCATTATCCTGTTGGAACACTATACCTTTCCTATTGACCAATTCTGACCTTTTTTCTTTAAGTGAATTATTCAATTTGTCCAACTGATGACGGTACACTTCAGAATTCATCGTTGTGTTGCTCGGCAGAATCTCAAAATAAACGATTATTTTGAAATCCCACCAAACAGATAGCATAACCTTTTTTTGATGAATATTGGCTTTCGAAGTGCCTTTTTTTTCTATTCCAGGATTTTTTGCACTTAACATTGTTGTAGACAACCCATTTCTCGTCTCCAATGATGAAACGTTTCAAAAATGGATCATTTTCTTGGCGTTTGAGAAACAAATCACAAGCGCCAATGTGACAGTACAATTTTTTTCCGTAAGAAGATGAGGAACCCATATGTCGAGCTTTGAGATTAAACCTAACCGTTTTAAATGATAATGAATGGTCGAATTCGATAAATTTAATCTCTCAGCGATCTCACGAGTTGTTATTCGTCGGTTTTCATCAATTAATGCCTTTATTATGTCTTTATCAGCTTCAACTGGCCTTCCAGAACGTAGTGCATCTGCGAAATCAAAATTGCCGGATCGAAATTTTGCAAACCAGTTTTGGCACTGGCGCTCACTTAAGACATCTTGTCCATATACAGCGGATAATTTTTTTCTTGCTTGAACAACATCATCTTTTCTATAGCAAAAAAGTAAAATATGCCGAAAATGCTGTTTTTCAGTTTCCATATTTAAAAGGATACTCGTATTAACCAAAAACTACTGTGCAAAATGAATCGAATTTTTTCACAAGTAAGCCTTGCTATGTCAACTGTCAAAATACATATGATTATGCGGCTTAAGTGTGAAGTTGGTTGTGAAAAAATACAATTAAGTCCTCTGTTGGGAAACAACGAAATTACTTACGGAGACAATCCTTAAACTTTAGAGTAATTAAAAATGTACAACCGACAAGTAATTGCTAAATTAAAAATCTGCGAAAATTTATTAAAATTTACCACAACCCGGATGAAGTCCTGCAAGAAATCTCATGACAGCTATTTCAAATATCATTAAATTTGATGTATAATGACATAATTTAGACAATTTATTTAGCTCCAGTTTCCAAAAAAAAACAATAAATTGGATAAAACTTTTTGTTTAAAAAATTCATTTTACTCTTAAGAAATTTACAAAAAGTTCATGTTTAAAAACTATACTAATTAAAATAAAAAAAGTTCAAAAAAGAAAGCAAAACGGAAATTTCCTGGATTCCAAAAGCGTAATTATTAATTCACTTTAAATCATTTATTTTAATGACAATTCTTTGCAATTAATTGATTTTAAATAGAATTCTTCACAATAACTGGTAACTTTCTAAAGTTTCGAAAAGTTTTAAAATATCATTCTCCATGAAGTGGTATCAAAGTGAACACCGAGTAACTTTCAGCTTTTTTAACATTGTCAATTTTGACATTGGAGAATTTAATTTCAATTTTTTCTTTGAATATATAAAATATTTTCAAAAAAGTAATTATAAGCTTAGTCATTTTTATAAATATCTTTATGTGTAAAAATTATGTAAAATAATTAAGTGGTTGGTCAGAATTTTTTAAATAAGTGGACATAATATTTGTGTCAGACTTTTTAGAAGTCCGATACTTTCACAGGCGGCCATTTTGAAAGAGGAAACTTTTAACAGTTTATATTTGGCATTCGTGACCTTAGATTAAAGAATACCTGATAGGCCTGGTCAGATTTATCTTTATGAATTATTGCGAAAGCGTCAAAAAATCGTACTGCTTGTGTAGATTTTTTTATATAGACATGACATCCACTGCCATCTAGTTTTCATAATAGAAATTTATTGAATTCTAAAAGCATAATTAATATCCATTTTGAATTCTAAAGAAAAATACAATTTAAATACAAGGACAGTTAATGTTTAATGTTTTGTACAATATTTTGATATGAAATGCAATTGTATTTTGTATACATCAATCATATTTTGTAGACTTTCGAAAAGATTTAAAACACGCCATTTTCCTTGAAATGGTAACATACGGAAATACTTGCATATTTTGGTTATGCTTAATGTTGACATTTAGATACTTATTGCGAAGTGAAAGTTGATTTGCGATTTTATTATATTTTAAATAGTTTACAAACAAATAAGTATAAATTAATATATTTGCATAAATAGTTTTATTCTTTACGGCAGTAAATATGAAGTTTTTATTGCAGAATACAAAGTGTTTCGTGAAAGGATATTTTGCAACTATTTGTGTTCTTACGAATGTATTCTCAAAAAAATTTGGACAGCATTTTTTTGTAGAGGACTATCCAATTCTTCTATAATTTAAGATCGGAACCAAAGATAGAAAACCAAACTTCACGGCAATTATGCTGAAATACTTTGCACTTTAAAACGTGCTTGAAATACCATAAATAATGAATAATGAGCACTATATTATATGTGATTGGACAACATAATTTTTATCTTAATTAGATTTACATTATTAAATACTTTTTAAATAAATAAAACAGTTTATTCTGGGCTAGTAAAAATTCAGAAATTATGCATGAGTCGTCTTTATATTCTGAAAAAGTGGCAGTTGGGTACACTATTATGTCAGGAAAAAGGTGTTTTTTGAAGATGCAAATGGACTTACTTTTACTGATATTAAAGAACGATACCTCCATTTTTAATGCCCAAATTAGGTGCTTTGGAATTGAAAAATATATGGTTTCAACAGGACCCTACCGTACTACAAACAGTCAATAATATTGGAAAAATTAAATGAAATGGCAAAAAATACATATGATTATGCGGCTTAAGTGTGAAGTTGGTTGTGAAAAAATACAATTAAGTACTCTGTTGGGAAACAACGAAATTACTTACGGAGACAATCCTTAAACTTTAGAGAAATTAAAAATGTACAACCGACAAGTAATGGCTAAATTAAAAATGCGAAAATTTATTAAAATTTACCACAACGCGGATGAAGTCCTGCAAGAAATATAACAGCTATTTCAAATATTATTAAATTTGATGTATAATGACATAATTTAGACAATTTATTTAGCTCCAGTTTCCAAAAAAAAAACAATAAATTGGATAAAACTTTTTGTTTAAAAAATTCATTTTACTCTTAAGATATTACAAAATGTTCATGTTTAAAAACTGTACTACTCGTAATTAAAATAAAAGAGTTCAAAAAAGTAAGCAAACCCGGAAATTTCCTGGATTCCAAAAGTGTAATTATTAATCCACTTTAAGTCATTTATTTTAATGACAATTCTTTGCAATCTTTTGATATTAAATGAAATTCTTCGCAATAACTAGCGTGATAATTTTGTAAAGTTTCGAAAAGTTTTAGAATGCCATTCTCCATGAAGTGGTATAAAAGTGAACACTGAGCAAATTTCAGCTTTTTTAATATTTGCAATTTTGACAGATAATTGGAGAATTTAATTTTAATTTTTTTTTAATATATAAAATATTTTCAAAAAAGTAATTATAAGCTTAGTCATTTTTATAAATATCTTTATGTGTAAAAAATATGTAAAATAATTAAGTGGTTGGTCAGAATTTTTTAAATAAGTGGACATAATCTTTGTGTCAGACTTTTCAGAAGTCCTATACTTTCACAGGCGGCCATTTTGAAAGAGAAAACTTTTAACAGTTTATATTTGGCATTCGTAACCTTAGATTAAAGAATACCTGGATAGACCTGGTCAGATTTTTCTTTATGAATTATTGCAAAAGCGTCAAAAAATCGTACTGCTTGTGTAGATTTTTTTATATAGACATGACATCCACTGACATCTAGTTTTCATAATAGAAATTTATTGAATTCTAAAAGCATAATTAATATCCATTTTAAATTCTAAAGAAAAATACAATTTAAACACAAGGACAGTTAATGTTTAATGTTTTGTACAATCTTTTGATATGAAATGCAATTGTATTTTGTATATATCAATCATATTTTGTAAACTTTCGAAAAGATTTAAAACACGCCATTTTCCTTGAAATGGTAACATACGGAAATACTTGCATATTTTGGTTATGCTTAATGTTGACATTTAGATACTTATTGCGAAGTGAAAGTTGATTTGCGATTTTATTATATTTTAAATAGTTTACAAACAAATAAGTATAAATTAATATATTTGCATAAATAGTTTTATTCTTCAAGATAGTAAATATGAAGTGTTTCGTGAAAAGATATTTTGCAGCTATTTGTGTTCTTACGAATGTATTCTCGAAAAAATTTGGACAGCATAATTCTTCTATAATTTAAGATCATAACCAAAGATAGAAAACCAAACTTCAAGGCAATTATGCTGAAATACTTCGCGCTTTAAAACGTGCTCGAAATACCATAAATAATGAATTATGAGCACTATATTATATGTGATTGGACAACATAATTTTTATCTCAATTAGATACATTATTAAATACTATTTAAATAAATAAAACAGTTTATTCAGGGCTAGTAAAAATTCAGAAATTATGCATGAGTCGTCTTTATATTCTGAAAAAGTGGCAGTTGGGTACACTATTATGTCAGGAAAAAGGTGTTTTTTGAAGATGCAAATGGACTTACTTTTACTGATATTAAAGAACGATACCTCCATTTTTAATGCCCAAATTAGGTGCTTTGGAATTGAAAAATATATGGTTTCAACAGGACCCTACCGTACTACAAACAGTCAATAATATTGGAAAAATTAAATGAAATGGCAAAAAAATTTTATACCTTTCACTAGAATACCTTGTACATACAATATATACTCGAACATAGTATTAACAATTTTCTTGTGATTAATATATTAATTATAAAAACTTATTATAATATCAAAATTTAAATATACGATTTTTTTCATTGTTAATATTAGGCAAATCTAAATCAAATCACTTAGAAAATCCCAAGATCAATTTAACTCTTTGAAACTTTCTTTTACAGTATTTTTTTTGTATCCAAATATTTAAAAAGATTTTAATCAAAGTTTGGCAAAACATAAATTTTTTCCTATTTTCAAATTTTTCCATTTTTTTCTTAAAGAAAAATTTTAAATAAAAATTTTTTTCCTATTTTACGAGTGTAAACAGAATCTATATATTCAGTCATCATCATATGCGTTCTTTTTATTTCTTTTTTATGTGGTATTGCTCAAAATAAATATTTGTTTAACTCAAAAATTGTTTATTTCATATATTTTTTGTCTTGAAATAAGACTACAGCCATAGTTGATGGATTGATTTCGAAGAAATCAAATAGAAATTCAATACACCAAATACAAAAATTTAAAACAAATAAAATTTTCAAACAAATTTACATATTGAATTTTTAATGATTTTTATATTTACTGTTAAATTTCGAGTATATGTATTTTCTTGGATAATATAATTTTGCCATTCTTTCAGAGTAATATTTGCTTTTTCAAAATAGTATTCCTATATCCAAAAAAGATAATACATTTTAAACAATTTTCAAAGAATAGCCTTATTTTCTGAAAATTTTAAAATATATATACCATTTTAGATGATTTTTGTTTAGTTTAACATACGTTATTTTATATTACAGATCGTATAACTTCCACACAATGCGTTAAAATTGTAAAAAAAAAAATGTTTAAAAAATTTGTAATTCGCGTAATTTAGAAATTTTTTTATTTTAATTGGCCTCCAATATCGTGAGATATGACGCCGGTTGTTGTTTATTATAAAACTAGACAAAATTCATATTTAAACAGCCAATTCTTAAACTGTAAATCATTTAAATACCAATAAAGTAATGACCAAATCACAGCCGGAAATGTGCGAAAAAGTCATCAAAAATTACCTCAAAAGGATCGAGTCCTACAAGAAATCTTGTATCAGTCATATAATAATATTAAATTTAATATATAATAGCTTAGTTTAATCAAAATCGGAATTAAAAATGTATTTGTAATAACTATACTTTCTAAAGAACAATACAGAATAAATGACAATTCTTGACTATATAAAAATACATATAATAACAAAAATATATTTATAAGCAAAAATGTATTTGGAATTGTTTATAAGTAATTATTTTTTTATGTTTACAAACAAATTCTGCATACATATATTTTTAATGATCGTATTTTGTCAATCAACAATAATCAATATACAAATTGTGTTATTTTTTTCCAATAAAATAAAACGGAAATAAATTATTTTTAAAACTAACAAGAAAATATGGTTTTTTTCAATGTTTTCAAAATGTTTAAGAATAATAAGTCTAATATTATTCGCACAGGAAGTGTATTAAAAATTATACTTATTAATAAAGCAAAAATTTAAGAAGAAACTGATCGGGAAAGTTTACGTACGTACTCGTATTTAAGTAATTTTAGTACAAGTATAGACGATGTTTTTTTTTTCTAAATATATTTTAAATTCCTTCGATATTTTTCAAAGTCATTTTCTTTAGTATATAATAAATAAAAAAAAAGATCATAAAATAAAATATACAAATTCGTCTTATGTGCTTTACGTATTACTATCTATTTTGTGGGTTAAAAATAAATATGTAAATTCATAATTTTTCAGCATTCACTCGAGGTAAGAACTTTTGGAAAAATATGAAAGGAAAACTAAATACACGATACAATGACGATTGATGATTATAGCAAAAAATAATTAACCGAATTTGTTCACATTTAAACAGATAAAATTCCTGAAATACCTGTACTAATAAAAAATATATATGTATGTACACACATGTGCAGAATAAAATCACAGTAAAGTTCAATTATCATCAATATTGAACTTGATTCTTTAAAACTATTTGTATTTATAAGACAATAATTTAAAAAAAAAAAACTTTCTTATATTTAGATATTAACTCATATCAGATGTAATCAGTATAAATTTCTAAAATATTTGGAATTTAATCTACTAACACGATTATGTGTTGCTAGGAACTCTATCAGACGATGAGTAATTATTACACACTCAACAAGGCGACATTCATTATTCTTTGATTTTATAATATATTTTCAAGTATTATTTTATTCACCTCATATAGATAACATATTAATAGAATTTCAAATATTAGAATGATGAATTATTAATGTTAAATATTATTTTTCATTAAATAAACATAATAGAACTACAATAATTTGTCATGCCATCAAATGACAAACGGCATCAAATCAGTAACTTTAGAAAGCCTAATTTCGATATTTTCAAGTGGTTTCTATGTTATCTATTTTCCCATTTTCTCAAAATTATTTACTATATTTTCTTTATTTCTAACTACAATATTTAAATACATGATTTCAGTTTTAAATCAATTTAAAAAATTTACTTTTATATATAAAAAACATTATGGAAGAGATTTTACCAAATAATGTTAAAAATTAATTTTAGAAAAAAATTATTATATTTTTATAATATTTGAATTATAAACAATCGAAAAAAACCAATTTAATTAGAAAATACAAGGTCTGTTCAAAAAGTATCGCGAATTTTGAATTTACGCGAGTTACGTATATTCGATTTTCGATTTTTTATGACGTTATGTTGGTACTCATGTTTCTCACTTATGCCGACAGGTTCGGCCATTTTGAATGTTCAGTTAATTTTTGATAGCTGCTTTGCTTGCACGTGTTTTGGCTCGTCTTCGATTTTTGCCCATTCCAAAAAATGGATCAAAGAATCTGTATCAAATTTTGTGTGAAAAACAAAATTAATTGCGCGGACGCATTCCGAATGTTGACTATGGCATATGGTGAAGCTACCTTGGACTGAATCAACGTTTATCGGTGGTACAAAATGTTTTCAGAGGGCCGAGAAAATGTGTGCCGGACGCCCGAGTGAAGGTTTTGCTTACAGTTTTCTTCGATTGCAGGGGCGTGGTGCATCATGAGTTCTTGCCACAGGGTAAAACGGTCAATAAGGAATATTACCTCAAGTTGCGCGAAGCAATCCGCCCAGATTTGTGGAAGAACAAAAATTGGCTTTTGCACCATGATAACGCCCATGCTCACGCATCGTTGCTTGTGCGCGAATTTTTTGCCAAAAACAACACACTAATAATACCGCAGCAACCGTATTCCCCAGATCTGGCCCCTTATGACTTTTCCTTGTTCCCGAAACTGAACAGTCCCATTAAAGGACGACGCTACGCTACGATTGAGGAGATAAAGACGGCATCGAAGGAGGGGCTGCACAAGATTACCAAAAATTATTTTTTGAAGTGCTTCGAGGATTGGAAAAAACGTTGGCACAAGTGTATCATATCTGGTGGGGATTACTTTGAAGGGGAAATAATAATATAGATATTCATGAATAAATAAATAATTTTTGAAAAAAACACAAAATTCGCAATACTTTTTAAACAGACCTCGTATCCAAATCATGCTTGATTTCAATTAAATTTTTTATGAAATTTACTTTATGTTTTTTTGGTAATAAATATTATGAAAAATTAAATATTTTTGATAGAAATTAAATTTTCAATTAGGAACCTATATAAAAGAAACTATAAAACATTTTAAATAAGAATAAAAATTGGTTATAGATAAATTGGTAAAAATAATAATATTTTCAAATGATAATATTGTACACATACACACATCTATACATACTAGAGTTCATATATAGTTACAAAAAATACACTTAATACACTTGAGCAGTGCGATTGATATGTTTTCGAAAATAATCTATAAATCGAACCTCTTGAACTTTTTTCACCTCAATTCAATAAAATTTTACTAAAATCTTTAATCGATTCTTTATGCATTATTGGATTGAACAATAACGAATATCTATTTTTGAATTTGATGAAAATTTTTAGATTGAATTCAATTTATATTCGTAACATCATATGCTTAAGTGTATTATCGAACGTAATGTTTATAAAAAGTGTATTGTTTCTTTAATAAATATTGTTCTTTTATTTATTATAAAAATTATTATCAACAAAATGTAAAAATACTTTTTTTATATTGTATTATTCAATTTCTTAATGGTGTCATAATTTATTCTATATTATTTTATAATTTCTTTATTATATTATTTAGTGTTTAATTTATTTCTTTTTTGTATGAAAAATAATAAAAGTTTCTCTCCTGAACGGATGTTTTGACCTAACAACAGATTAGATATGTTTTTTTCCAAAACAACTTTTTTTTATTACAAACATTTTCAATGGTATCCTGTTCATAAACTATTCATGTTCCCTTGTTCTAAAAATTTTCAGTTATTAAAATGATCCCATAACCAAATAAACTCGTGAGTTCTATATCTCCTTATAGACCTATTATCCTCATATTAATTCTTGGTAAAAAAAATGTTGAACAACTTCGATTAAAGAAAAACTCTATCCATTCTTAGATAATAAAAAAAATTATTCCTGAACACCAATTTGGCTTCCGATCTGAACACGCCACAATCCAGCAATGTCATCACGTTGTTGACTGAGAGATAAGAGCATTCTGCATTCTTCTGGAAACTCAAAAGCTTCCTTTCTTCGATATACTATCTTATTAAAAATGCACATCTCTCTCAACGTCATTTTCAAGTAGCAGTTTATACAGAATCCTCAGAAATTAAGGGTTATCCATTTAGTGCTTCGGAAAGTACAGCCTTCCATTTGATAGCTCTCAAACACATATGAGGTATGTTCAAAAAAGTATAATTTTGAATTTCCGCGGGTTACGTATATACGATTTTCGATTTTTTGTAACGTTATGTTGGTAATCATGTCTCTCACTAATGCCGACAAGTTCGACCATTTTGAATATTCAGTTAATTTTTGACAGCTGCTTTGCTTGCACGTGTTTTGGCTCGTCTTCGAACAAGACAGAGTCACAAGGGGCCAGATCTAGGGAATACGGTGGCTGCGGCATTATTAATGTGTTTTTTTGGCCAAAAATTCACGCACAAGCAACGATGTGTGAGCAGGGGCGTTGTCATGGTGCAAAAGCCTATTTTTATTCTTCCACAAATCCGGGGGTTTCTGGCGGATTGTTTCGCCCAACTTGTGCATAACTTGCAGCTAATATTCCTTATTGACCGTTCTACCCTGTGGCAACAACTCATGATGCACCACGTCCATGCAATCGAAGAAAACTGTCAGCAAAACCTTCACATTCGACCGAACTTGGCGCAGTTTTTTCGGTCTTGGCTCGTGCGGCATCTTCCATTGGGATGATTGAGCTTTGGTTTCCATGTCATAACCATAAACCCATGATTCGTCACGAGTTATAACCCTCTGGAGCAAATTTGGGTCGTCTCGGACAGAGTCCAACAGCTCCTTAGAAATGTTAATACGATATTGTTTTTGGTCGAAAATGGGCAAAAATCGAAGACGAGCCAAAACACCTGCAAGCAAAGTAGCTGTCAAAAATTAACTGAACATTCAAAATGTCCGAACTTGTCGGCATACGTGAGAGACATGAGTACCAACATAACGTCACAAAAATCGAATATACGTAACCCGCGGGAATTCAAAATTCGCGATACTTTTTGAACAGACCTCGTATGTGCTAGCATTTATTTAATTATGGTTTGCCATTTCATATTATATTTATTTAACCACCGAACATACGCCGATTAGGTGCTGGAACATCAACTTTTGAATGCTGATTTTTCGAACAAAATTTTCTTTGCGCTGCGGCTCATTTCTTGCTCGGTGGATATGACAATAAGCAAATTATTGTATGTGGGGCTCTGAAGACGCACATGTGTTTATGGAGAAGCGATTGTATCCACTGACAGTGGCATTGGTTCGTATTTCTTTAAAACTGTAGAAGGAGAGACTGTTACCGGACATTCAGAGCGCTATGGCCGAATGTTTTTTTAATAAACTGAAATATTTTAATCTGGACTATTTATAGCATTAACAAAGTGGTGTCATAAGCTACAAATTTTGACTTTATACCGTGAAAGGTTCTGTGAACGCGGAATTTTTGAAATAAAACTAAGTAAAAGATTATTTTTACGTAGATAATCCTCAAACTTTAGAACCTTTCAAAACCAACATCAGTCAAGTAATGACCAAATTACGATCAAAAGTGTGCAAAAAAATTATTAAAGAAATACCTCAAAAGAATCGAGTCCTATGGGAAATCTCGTCACTTGTGTAATATTTTATGTATAATGTCAAGATTTACTCAATATATTTTATCCAAATCTAAATTTTAAGTGTGTTTTATTTAATTCTATTTTCCAAAACACAAATTGAATAACGTTTTATATCCTCTTTTAGATGGAGTTCGACAATTTTTATACACCTATAAGATCCCATCTGATTCAAAGATTATCATTGTCAATTAGGTATATAATACGACTATAGTCACTACCCATACAAATTTAAATATAGCTGTTGATAATTTGTAATCTTACATCCACAATCTTCAATTGTAGGCATTTTTGACAATAATAAATTATATTAAAATAGTCGTTATTACTATAGAAAAATATAAACTATAAAGTTTATTATTTTAATTCTCTCAAAATGTATTTAATATTTAATAGTTATTTATTTTTTATAAATATTAGATAAAACTCTAATTAGAATCTAATCAAATTTATTAGTTAATCATAAACTAACCGTTGTCTCTACAACATTACGATATAAATTTGTGTTATTTTTTAAATTATTATCACCTATATTTATAATTATGAATTCTTTAAAAGACAGCATAATAATAACTACATATCAGTAGGTATTTTAATTTAACAAAAATTCAATCTGAAATGTTAAATACACATATACTCGTAGCAGTTTAAATATGAATAAGAAATCAAAATATCTGCATTATCAATGGCGCGAAATGCCTTATACTTTAATTGCTGTTGTGAGGTTTTCTCCCTTATAATATGAAATTTCGTTCAATAGAATGTATTTCTTTTGATTATTTCCTAATAATATCGCTTAAATGTACAATATTTAAAAAGAGATTATTAAGTAATTGTTTTTATTTTATGGTAGGTATTAGTACCTTATAATTATTTCCATTTCAATTCAATAATATATTTTCCTTCAATATTATTAATTCACTTTTTTTTCCACAGTATAAAATAATATTTATTTATCTTAGAAAAATATGTTCACAATATACATATATATGTACATACATATGTTTATTTTCTTTTTATTTTATTTTTGTCAGTAGAATTTATACAACACTATTATATATTATCTTTTATTATCTTAGCAACATATATTATTACCCTGTAAAAAAAAGTGCACATATTTTATATAAATTAAATTTTTTTTGTATATTTTCAATTTTAATAATAAATATATATATATTTTTTAAATATTTAAAATGAAAAAAAAAAACAGGTGAACTTTTTCAATTTTAATATATAAAAATTAATAAAAACTTTAAAAAAAAGTGTATACTCATATATTTTATGTATGTGTATATATTTTAAAATGAAAATTATTAAATTCTCTTATCAAATATTTATTTCACATTGGAATTTATTATTATTATAAACTTGTCAATTACAAGAGCTGTTGTTTTTGTTATTTTTTTTTCTAGATTTTTATTTTCAAATAAAAAACATCTCATCCAAATCAGCATATGACATAAAAGCTTATTATTGTATGTATAATTTTCTATGTAAATGTGATCTTCTCAACAAATACGATTATAAAATTATTTTTATAAACAAAATTCCTCTTTAAATCGCACATCAAATTTATTGAAATATTCAATAGTAGTGTTTATATATATATATATATACATATGTATATGCATTTTATAATATTGATAAATTGACATATATACATATATCATATGTATGAAAACTTTTATCCAAAATAGATGAGGATATCCGAAAATTACATATTAATTCTTTCACTGTTTGTAAAACACGAACAATTTCTCATTGGCATATGTAAAATCACTCAACAGAATTCGTATTCATAAAATACAAATATAAAATTTTGTATTATTATTTATCGCATAATATAGATATTTTTGTTATATTTTTAAAAAAATAATAAACTAAATATATGTCTGGTATTATATTATTATTATTATTATTATTATTATTATTAGAAAATGAAAAATATTATTCACTATCAAATGTATTTCGAAAATTAAAAAATTATTTATTTTATTTGTACTTTAATTATTTGAGAATAATTTTTTGTAGAATTTATAACACTATAAAACATATTTGATCAAAATAATTTATTGTTTAAAAAATTATACAAATTTCATTCGGAACGTTTGATATTATTTCAAAAATTCATAATTAATATTTCTACAAGGAAAAAATTAAAACAAAGAACAAAATTCTAATCAAGAAATTGAAAATATGTTCACCAAATTTTTAATAGAACATTGATATTTTTAATTAAATCACATAATTATTGGTCTTTAATTAAATCATATAATAAATATATTTAATTCTAAACTGATAATATAAAATTAAATATTAAAATTGTTTTTTACAAAATCATACCAAAATAATTTAATAACAAAAACTTTACGCACAAAATTGAAATATTTTTATTTTTTTTTACCAAATAATCAATTATTTATATTTATATTAAAATATTAGAAAGTTAAAAAAAAAGTACAATTTTTTAATTATATTATTCATTTAAAAAATATACATATTTGCTAGTAAATGTGAATCGCGCCACGTACTGGACCATTTTAAATGAGAAATTTTGTTTTTAAAAACAACGAGGAAAACTTAATTTTCATGAAAATCTGATATTGTTGAGAAAATTCCTCTCTCATTTTTCTAACTATATGAGAAAACTCTTACAAATAATTCAAATGAAAACACATACTTATATGTACATTAATATATATATACTAAAAACCTATAAAATTTTCATTACAAATACAGAATAAATATATAACATATGTATGTATGTATAAACAAATATATTACAAGGTGGAAAATATTCTTTTTTATATTCTTGTATTTTTATACACATATGCATATATTTTTCTTTTTATTTCTTTTTAATTTTTGTATTTTTATTTTTATTATATGCCATGCTGAAAGATTTTCCCCACTGACTACTGACTCATCGTTGAAAGGAATATAAAAATTTATAGTTTCTAAAATTATTTTCACTAAATTTTATAGACTTTTGAATTCATTTCAATTTTAATCTTTTCAACTAATTACAACTACTTCCAATCAAATTCTATACTTATAATAGGATAGAAATACAAGAAATATATATGTACAAGGATAGAAAAACAAATATTTTATGATAGAGTATAATTAATTTTCTGCTTAACTGATACATAAACGATTGAGAAGATTTTCCACATGCAAAATGAAAATTCCATTGGGAAGATAAACATTTTTGTCTGTAACAAAGAAAGAATTTTCATACTCGTACGTTCGTGTACAGTTCCTCTGTTCTGAGCTGCCATATCTTCAAAGTTCTTCTTCTAAAAATAATACGAGTACCAATAAGTATTCGCATTTTTCTGTAAATGTGGATGTATTTACGTTGAAAATTTTCACATTAGCAAAATATTGAAAATGAAGAGATTTTCAAGAGAAAACCTACTCTTTGCCTGATTCTTGCTATAATGATGATCATCAAAATAGTATCAATTTTTCTCTTTTGATTTTCCCGCATTGTGTACTAAACACACGAGAGTGAACATGGCCGGTCACTTACTTATACACGTACCCAAACATTTATGTGTGAATTACCAAAAGTTCTGAATGAATTCAACAACAACAAAAAAAACAACAAAATATTCGCCACTTTACTCAAGCAAAACAAAACTTAATAAAAAAAAAACATACTCGTATATAAAAATAAATACGATTTCATTTACAAAATATAATAAGTACTTATCTCATCTTTATTTTTTTAACAAGACGTAAGGACATTTCTAAGAAATTTCAAGAAATTATATTATTTTTCATACAAAAGAAAATCCACATTTTTCGAAGAAATCATTCAACCAAACAACTCATTTCAATAAAATTTTTAAGCAAAATTGTTGTTGACTCAACCGGCATACAAATGTCATTCTCATTTTCATAGTAAACATTATTTTAATAGCATTGTTTATTTTCTTCAATTTAAAATTGCACATCCTTATTTGGTATCCAATATTTTCTTTAAATGCATTTAAAATTCCACTTCTCATAAAATGTACGATATTTCCCATGATAACATTTAGGTGGAAATTACCAGGCAGAAAAGTAATAAGACTGGTTTTTTTTTTGCAATAATTTTATTTTATTCCTTTCCAAAGAGTTCGCTTGAAATTGACTTCAGCTCCTCGATTTTACTTCTACCGATGTTGTCGAAAGTATCAAGATGACGCCCTTTCAACTGTTTTTTGATCTTGAACTAACATCAGTTGAATAAAACGGCTGGAGAACAACAGGAATATCATTTTCATCAAAAAGTCATTGATGGAGATAGTTGTTTAAGAGAGTGTGTTGTCATGGGGGAGCCATTCAAGTGCCTGGCAATGTCCGACCGGACGAGAAGAAGCATTTTTATAAATTTTTCAAGAAATTCTTTATAAAAAAATAGGATTGCGTGAATCGTCTTGAATTTTTTTTAAATTCAAAATAGGCTCCGCTTGTGTCTTGCCTTTTATTTTAAACAAGGTCAAAATAGAACGATGGTATTTTTTCGGTTACTAAGTCACAAATCCAATAAGAAAACAAAGTTCTCAAAAATTCAAAAGTAAGAAGACCCACTTTGTGATCACGTAAATTTTTTTGGACACAAAACAAACTCACCATGAGCCTTCACCTTTAAGTTGAAACTAGCTCGAACTGGTGAGATGAGATTTTTTGGTCCAATTAGAAGACAACGAATTCAAAACTTCAAAAATAAATAAACTAATTTGGTGGTTTCGAAAAAAATTTTTGAACACCAAATAAGCTCCGCATGAGTTTAAATATGAGTTATGGGGAGCGGAAGTTCTCAGTGTTGCCGGATAGCTCTTAGTGATGTCAGTCTCATTACTTTTCTATGTAGAATAACTTGAAATAATCATAAATTTCGTAAAAAATATTTGTATTATTGTAAACATTTTAAGTTATATAGTACAGTTATATAGTGTTTTTCAATAGCAACTTGACACTTTTAATTTTTTACTGTGAACACACGATTAATCCAATCAGTGCGCTATTACTGTCAAAACACTTAGTAATTTAAAAATTTTTATTATTCAAAGACTCACGAACAAAAAATGTTTATAAGTAATTAAAAATTACTACGGAAATTCCTGGTCGATTATTGCAACTTTAAGAGCGCTTACACCAATTTTGGGTCGTTATTCTCACCCGAGTAGACAAGTAGTTTGCAATTTGGTAAGAAAATTTGAGTCAACATATTAACTGTTGAATGTTTCCGCTCCAGTGAGACAAGGCAGTGGTCGCAGCGCCGAGAATATTGATGCCTTTGAAGCGTCCGTCGCAAACGCTCCAAATTAGTCGATTCCACGGCGTTCTCAGGAATTGGGCATCAGTCAGGCCATACTATGGCGTATTTTGCGAAAGGATCTTGGCCTGCACTCTTACAAGATCAAGGTAACTCAAGAACTAGAGCCACTTGACCATATGAAGCGACACACGTTCTCAGATTGGGCTCTAGAGAAGTTTGCCGAAAATGGCGACTTTCATCGCAAAATCATCTTCAGTGATGAAGCGCATTTTTGGTTGAATGGCTTCGTCAACAAACAAAACATGGGTTATTGGAGTGCTCCAAACACTCATGTGCTTCATGAAACACCATTTCATCCACAAAAAGTGTGTGTATGGTGCGGTTTTCATGCCGATGGCGTCATTGGGTCATTTTTCTTCGTTGATGAAAATTACCATCACGTTACAGTCAATGGTGAACACTACAGAGACATGTTGCAGCGTTATTTCTTCGATCAATTGCATGGGCTGGATATCAGTGATATGTGGTTTCAACAAAACGGTGCTACATCCCACACAGCAATAATAAAAGTTTTCATATATCTTAAATGGTTTGCGAGATATTTAAAAAAAAGTTGTCAAATTCTTATTCAAAATCTCTTTATTTTAAATAACCCAACTTATTTAAAATGCAAAATATATTCTTTTTATTATATTAACTTTTTAGGAAATTAATATTTTCTTATTTAAGAAAATAATTACTTTTTGTAATGATTTCAGTAAATACTCTCAAATTGTCACCCAAATACAAAACACATTTTTAATAAATAAAAAATTATAATTGTTTACTAGAGAACTTTGAATAACATATGTGCACATACAATAAAAATGAAAACAAACTACTCTTCTTTTATATATTAAATAATTAAATCGATTTAGTATCAGGATAATGATACTTCCTGATAGTAAATCGATTCAATTATTTAATTGAGAAAATAACCTGATATTCAACTTTGTAAAAATATTCTGATATTCTTCTGCTTTTTAATTATTATGTAGATTCCTAAAGAATTCTTATAAATAATCCATAGCACTCAAGCATATAGAGAATTTCTAAAAGGAACTTATTTTTAAAGAATATTTATTATTTAATGGATGATTTCTAGTTTGTTGATAGGAACAATATTATACAAACAAATACTTGTAGTTTGAATTTTGGAAAATAAATTTATTAAAAAAAATCAATAAACAATATAGAAATCAACAAACATCAATAAATTTATGGAATATTATAGCTACCGAAAAAGTAAATATTAATTATATGTAATATTTGGCAAAATTCAAGGACAAATTAATCGAATCAATTTATATTATATTAATATTATACTATGGTCTTGAAATTTTGTTCAAAATTATATTATTTCCCATGAGAATTAATTTAACTATAAATATATATTAATAAATATGCATTAAAACCCTATAAAAAATTTGCATATAAACTTTTCACATAACCTTTATAAAGGTTACAAGAGGGCAGAAAAGAATATTATTATAAGTAAATTTGGAAAAACTTTAAAAAATAACAAAACAACTACGAAAAGGTTAATTAAATAGGAATAATGAAGCTTTATCAAAGTGGGTTAAATGTATAATGAATAGATTGTTAAAGAAATTAAGTAAACGTTAAAATATGAATGAATCGATCATCATACCATCGAAGTTGAAAACATGAAAATACTGACTACTATTTAAGTATAACTTAAAGAAAACCAAGTAACTCGAAAATATAGTCATATCCTCCTCCTATATTTACGTTTTAGACTATTTCAAAGTATGTTTTATTTTCCTTTCTTATATAAAATGCCCCCACAAAAACTTATTCACTACCCCCTAACGCAAGGTGTGTTGTCAGGTGTTTATTAAATAAGTACTATTGTGTTAGTCTAAGAACTCATTCCCAAAATTTTTTCGATATTTTACTATTCGTGCATGAGTTTAGTGGATATTTTTCAATATTTTAGGTCAGTATTATGCGCGAACGCACGTGATTCGGACTTGTGTTTGTTGATTAAATGTGGTTTTTTTTTGTTTATGGAGAGGAGGCTAAGGAGGAGAGGATAGTAAGTCTGTGGAGGAAGTATTTTGTATGGCTAGCCGTACCTTCAAAATGCCAAATGGTACGTCATCAAAAATGAAATATCAATACTATACCATCGCATTGGTAGTGGCACATGAAATTGTTCTAATAATTTTCAAATGTTTAATAAAAACATACACATTGTTAAATAAAAATTACTGACCATAAAATATTACAGTATCTTAGCAAACAAGCAATATACTTCGAATAGTTCGGACACTTTAAAAATTTATAACAAGTCGAATTTGAAAATTTAAATTGTAAGCGCAAGTTTTCTTCTATCAAATTTCTAAACATTTTATCATCATTATAATTATTCGATTTTTTTTATTTCTTATTCATTTTTTATTAAAATAAAAACATCTGTGGGGATAAATTTTCAATTATTTCAATACTTGGACATATTTTCTTTTCATTTCATTTTAAAATCGGTTTTTGTTCGAAATAGAAAATAACTAATAAAACGCATTTAATTTAAGTAAAAAATCGATTTGGCTATGCTAAAGTAATAAAATTTCACTCTGGTGTCTGGCTTTTGATCTATTTTCAAATTTTATTTCATATTATAATTTTTATAATGTATCTATGAACACAAAAAGTTAATTATAATAATAATAAATAAAAATAAATTATTTGAATAAAAAAATCATCATTAAACCAGTATTAAAATGACATTTGACTATTTTATTAAATATAATATAAAAAATTAAAATAAATATGCTATAACGTTTTTAATCACATTAAACTCAATTAATCATATTCGGTATCAAAAAATAGTCGTGTATTCAATTAACTAATCAAATTAAGAAATTGACTGGAATGTGTATTAATTGGAAAATGTATTTTTTTATTTTGTTTTTAATTGAAATTAGTGATTTTCATAATATTTAAAAAAAAAATTATTATTATTGTGCCATAAAAATAATTATTTAAATTTAACAGGTTCGGTTTGTTGGTTAAAAATGTTTAGTAAAGGAAATATTTTTTTAACAAAAAAATAATTATATTTTTATACTACTTACATGCGTACAAAGATATTTAGATTTTTTCATATATATATATTTTTTTAAATGTTAAAATACATTTTAATTTTTCAGCAAATTATTATTGATAAAGTTCAAAGTTATTAATGTATAATAAATAATATTATTAAATAAAGAAGTTTATTTTTCATTATACAATAAGTAAAAAAAAATTATAGATAAATCAAATGTGTAAATTAACCAAATAATACATTATATTTTTTAATTATACAAACTTAATATTGCGAGAACTATTCAAAAAAGAATTAAATGCTAACAATATCAGTAAGTTAAAGTACTAATCGTTAAATATTAAATCCTTTCAATCTTGAGAAGAAATTGTTTTTTCTTAATTCTACTTATAAAATTAATCAGAATTAATAAATATTAACTGCTCAAAAATATCAAATAAGTAATTAGTGATAAATAGCATTACAAAGCCTTTTATTAAAATTTAATAATTGATTACAAATGATTAGATAAATTTACAGCAAAGAGTATAGAGTATATATGTTATGTACTAGTTGGAGAGAATTTATATAATCATTTACAAATATAGTATTGTATATAGGTGCAGAAAAGTAAGGAGAGTGAATTGTACTCAGCCCTCCCCCTCGTAGATTGTATTAACATTGAAGCAGATCGGTGGTCCTTGAAAGTCTCATCAAAAGGAGTCTTTGCATCAGGTCCGATATTGGAGATATTTGGATGCTCCACCATGATAACACCCCATTTCACACGGCCATCTGTATCAATAAGTTTTTGTCAGCAAAATAAATTTCTGTGCTTTTTATCCCCTGCTATTTACCTAATCACAGTCAGTGTGACTTTTTCTGGTTCCGTAAAAATAAAACTTTGAAAAATATTTTCAGTTTTCCTGGAATTGTTTTTGAAAAAACAATTTGGAATTGTTTTTGAAAAGACTGTCATTACTGAAAGTGATACGGCAGTACTACGGAATTCCCCTCCTCTTAGCTTGTACGTTAGTTAGTCCCTCCTAGACGCGCAATACAAATTCCATTGTTGCCAGATAACTACGCGACCCTTCAGAGCGTGATAAGTAAAATTGAATAACTATGGACTATCAAATTTGTGTTAGGCTTCGTGAATCCGCTAGTTTGACTTACGAAAAGTTGGGGAATATTCATGATTAAGAGCATAAGCTTTTCGGTGGCATTAAATACTTTTGGAGATTCGGGAAGTAGTGAAAAACGAACATCCCTCAAGGATGGCTCCTTCATCGAAAACTGATGAAAATATATAACGAGTCAGGTCTCTTGTGAGAGGGATCATAAAAAGGGTTTTCCGCATCAGATCGTACAACGTAGACACTTGGGTGCTCCACCATGACGTTACACGGTAATCTCTATCAATGAGTTTTTATCAGAAAAATAGATTTCAGAATTTTTTGGTTGCCGAGAAGCACTGGAAGAAGAACTTCGCTCAGGAAGGCCTCCAATATCAAAAATTGGTAAACATGTGGAATGAGTGAGAACTCTTGTGAGATCAAATGGTCTAGAATAGACTGTCAACTAAATCTTAAAAAAGTTTTAGCTCAAAAAAGAATTTTTCTTGTCAGATCGTACCATTGCAGACTCCTGGATGTTCCACGATGACATATCCATCGTCAAGTTTTTGTCCAAAAGTTTTTGCTGTCCAGTCGCTTATTCTTTTGATCTTCATCAGTGTGGCTTATTTTATTTCCGAATATCAAAAAACACTTTATTTTTGAACTGCCAATCCCAGTTGAAGCCTTCCAGCACTGCTACGAAGAGTAGAAACAGTGGCTCCGCCTATGTATAGGTGCCCAAAGAGAACTACTTCGAAGAGTATGCTTTTTTTAAATTGAATTGATATCTACAACTACATACAATTTATAACAAGCAGATTTTTTTTATACGAAAACACAAGAACATGAAATTTGTAAAATCCTAAGGCCATTGCCATTTCAAACGTTAATAGGTGCATGATGAAAGGATGGAAGTGCATAGTTTTATAATTGCATAATATTACTGTCATTTAGAGTTCTTGGCAAATTTTAAAAGTAGCATGAGCACATTTTTACTTATTTACGCCCACTTTCCGCTTTATGAACCAGGCTTCTAAGGAGTCGATGCGGTTCTGTAAAATAGTTGTAGCTGTGGAAAAAAATTATATTGTGTAGTTAGGTTGCGGTTAGAATATCATTGTGACTTACAAAATGTTATAAAAGGATTGGAGCTAGGAAACTTCCCTGAGAGATACCTGCGGAAATACGAGTAGTATAATGGCAGAATACTCAATATTTTCAGCTACCTGAAAATATCGGTCTGAGAGATAAGATTTTAGGATGTGAAAATAACCAGAGAGTACGACTTACTGCAGCTTCCAATGCAATCCATGGTATCATGCGCGGTTAAAAGCGTGCGAAATATCAAGAAAATACAAGGTCTGTCAATAAAATACGAGAATATCAATAAATACGAAGATTTAAATCTTGAATTTCCGCGGGTTACGTATATTTAATTTTCGATTTTTTGTGGCGTTATGTTGGTACTCATGTCTCTCACTTATGCCGACAAGTTCGGCCATTTTGAATATTCAGTTAATTTTTGACAGCTGCTTTGCTTGCACGTGTTTTGATTCGTCTTCGATTTTTGCCCATTTTCGACCAAAAACAGCATCGCATTAACATTGCTAAGGAGCTGTTGGACTCTGCCCGCGATGACCCGAATTTGCTCCAGAGGGTCATAACTAGTGGGTTTATTGTTATGACGTGGAAACCAAAGCTCAATCATCCCAATGGTAGCTGCCGCACGAGCCAAGACCGAAAAAATCCCGCCAAGTTTGGTCGAATGTGAAGGTTTTGCTTACAGTTTTCTTCGATTGCAAGGACGTGGTACATCATGAGTTCTTGCCACAGGGTAGAACGGTCAATAAGGAATATTACCTGCAAGTTATGCGCAAGTTGCGCGAAGCAATCCGCCAGAAACCCCCGGATTTGTGGAAGAACAAAAATTGACTTTTGCCATTTTTGGCCAAACACAACCCACTAATTATGCCGCAGCCACCGTATTCCCCTGATCTGGCCCTCTGTGTTTTTTTCTTATTCCAGAAACTGAAGAGCCCTATCAACGCTATACTACGATTGAGGAGATAAAGACGGCAACCAAGGAGGAGCTGAACAAAATCACAAAAAATGATTTTTTGAAGTGCTTCGAGGATTGTAAAAAGCGTTGTTTATACAAGTGTATAATATCTGGTGGGGATTATTTTGAAGTAGACAAAATAGATATTCATGAATAAATAAATAATTTTTGAAAAAACACAAATTTTTGAACAGATCTTGTATACCTGTTCTAAAGCCATACCGATGCTGAGAAATCCCTCATTCAGTTTCAATAATACAATAGGGATAACTTTAATGTACAATATAAAAATAAAATCACGGAACAACAAAAATATCAGTATCATTACTTTTCTCTCAAACCTCATATATGTACATTGAACTTAAATTTAAAAAAAGTTATACCATATATAATTAAAAATTATATATGGTATAACTCTATCTTATATCATTTTATGATCATCAATTTACCTTCAAAAGTAAATATTAAAAAAAAAACAATTGTTCATATTAGTAATTCACTTTTTATCAATTAAAAAAAAATATATTTGTAAAAAGGCTGATAAAACAAATAATCATAACCACATACCATAGATTATCTTATAAAAGATAACACGCTCATTGATTTCTACTCATCTATGATTGACAAAAAAAAATCTATGTATTATCACAAATATTTTTAACAGATATTCACCTATTATATTGTACTATATTGTTTAGCAAATAAATTATATTAAAAAAAAAGATCTACTTAAAAAATAAGTTAAACTATCAAACAAAAATATTATACATTGTCGTAAATAAACAATTAATCGGTCTAGAGAATAAGATGATCATATCTAATCAGAGAGTGTTTTTATCGCAATGATATAATTATACAGACGCAAACACGTGCATATGTATACATATATTCTCCTACGCACACATGCATACATCGTAAATTTATTAAATATTTTTGTCGCTTTCCAGATTATTCGAATACTATTATTCTCTTAATAGTAGTCAAGACGAGTCTATTTAATAATGAATTATTTTTGGTTGTACACGAAATTTCTATAAAAAAAAAACATAATAAATAAAATTAAATTACAATAAAATAATTATTATTATGGATTTGGAAAATATAAAACTTCTTATATCGGAAAGTGGACCTTCTTTTGTAGGTCAGTTCATAAAAGTGTTTAGTATCAAAATATTACGGAGTATATAGCATTTCTAATTTATTTTATTTTTACTTGTAGCTAGTATATTTTTTTTACAATATGGCCTATCTATGGGATATACGTATAGCTCGTTCGTTGTCGAGCGTTATCATCAAGTGGATATAATATACTATGGACCATTATTTTTGGGTATATTAATTGCATTGCTTATCGCAGGTGGACTTGTATTCTTAAAATATTATACTAGACGAATGCAATTTTTACATTTCGAATTATTGGCTGCTGCTTCGATTTGCTATATTATAGCTGGTGGATTCTTTTTTGCTTTAGGCTATGGTAAGATAAGAGCTTTTCATTTATAATTTTAAATTGAATAATTCTACTAAAAATAGAAATTATTCAATTATAAACAAAATAGCTAATCTATAATAGTAAATTTCATCAATTAATAATTTCAATAATACATTCGCACATATACGTGTAACTGATAAAATACAATATTTTCTTCTTCATATTAATACATTTTGATATGGAAGTAATATTAAAGATTAGATAAAATATTTATTTTTCTCCTTCTTTTAAAAAATTGTTCACTTTTTACATTACTTACAATAAATTATTAATATTATTATTAATAAATTCCGGCTAAGAATATTGTGCTTTGAAAAGCAAAATTTACCAAAATATATTTGAAACTTCCATTTTGATAAGATTTTTATTTTATTAATGTGATAAATTAAATTTTACCATTATGAATTTTGATTCAGCAATTATTTGACGGATGTAAGTTTTCAAATTCTCCTTAATTGGAAAATTGTCTATGTTAATATAATCTTTTGGATAACTTTAAAAGGAAAACTCTAACGACGTCAAATTTCATCCATTTTTGTCGTGTTATGCGGCTCGTGGTATTGTCTTACCAAAAACTAGTCGGCTATCGTACGTTCATAATTCAGCCTAAAAATAGTCGGTTTTACATATATCCATAGTGCTCAATATTGACGGTAAGAGTCTCTCTCCTCTTCAATTTTGACAACTTCAGACAAAAAAGCACACCAGAAAATCACTTTTTAGGGCTACAATAACGGAGGGAAAAAATGAGCCTCGTCGCTGAAGTAAATTTTGTTTTGAAAGCGCTAAAACGTATTTACGGCAGAAAAATTTTTTTCAATTTGTACGCATTATTTCTTAAAAACATAATTTATAATACAAAATAGCAAATTTAAAACTAAACAAATATTTTCTTAACTAATATATTTGTTCGAAATTTAAATTGCATACATATAGTTGTAAAACGTTTATTATCTACAATATGAATAAATTAATATTTTTTTTTTAACTTTGAATTTTATTTTTTTCAGATAATGTTGGTGGTTTTATATCATTTGTTGCGGATGCTATCGTAATAATATCAGGATTAAGTTATTTGCATGCCGCATCTTCCAAAGAGAAACGAACTGTATTCTTATCGTCGTGTTATATATGGTATATGCTCGGTATTGCATCAGCCGTTTCGATAATATCGAACTCTTACGTTGAACCAGCAGGCATCATTCCAAAAAATACTGTCGATAATACTAGTAGTAAAGATACAAATACTGAACCTGTATCGGATAATAAAGAGGAAGCCGAACAGTTAATTGTTTGGCCTTATTTGAATTTTGCATGGCTTTTCATGTGCTGCGCTATTTTTGTGGCAGCGCTTGCTATTGCTATCGTAGTACTAAAGCGTTATAGCTTCTTCGATTGTAGTATCATATCGGACGATGAATTGCGCAACATCAATTCGAATTCGAAAATATTCGATGATAGAAAAAAGATTATCAAACGTGTCCAGGATACTAGATCATTTTTCTATGTGACAAAAAGTCGCCAATGGCTTGTATCGTTCACACTACTCTTTGCTGACGCTATATACAATGCACTATTTACCTATATGCTATACTGGTTTTCATTGAACACAGCAACACGTTTAACGGATACTAATGAATTTGGAGGGATCCTGTGGGTGGTGTTTCTTGGATGCATTTTCGGAACTGTACTGAGCTACTTTGTTAGCATAAAAACCATTTTTATATCAACATTAATTACAAATATTGCGTGGACATTGATTGGAATAATAATTTATGCAGCAACAAGTAATGATGCAATGTTTTGGGTAACATGTCTTTACTTCGGTACAACATTTGCCAATTTAAAAATTCTAATTTTGGAGACATCACCATTTTTGCTTGTTGAAGCTTTCATATTCGTTTTCTTCACTACTGATATAATCGCCATTGGCCTCATAAATTGTTTATTTGTTTCGAATTTGAACAATGTCTACTTTTATGGCGGTGATTCATCAACACTTATTGCCCATAGTTTATCTTTAATGTTATTATTATCCATGCTAGCTGTTATGTTAGCGTCAATAATATGGCGAACATTTAAATCATCGCTATTAGATATACAGTATAGATTACTGGGTATCATTTTTACTCATCACAATATCGAACAATTGAATATTGGATATTTGGAAGGAGCACAAATTCCAATACAATCAGCAACAAATCCTTCATAACATTTAGTCATTTTTCCACCACTAAAAAAACTAAAAAGTAATCAAATAAAACCATTTCACATAACTTAAATTAATTAAATAATAATGAGGAAATTTTTATTGTTATTTTTTTATAATATAAACTTTTTAAACTGATATTGATACGAGTATATTATTAAATGTCATAATTTTCGTTATAAAAATCTAATAAGTGTAAAATAAAAAAAGTGCAAAGCTAATTAATAGTAAAAAATTTGTTTATAATCTACTATTAATTATAAATAGATAGTTGTTCTTGTCAAATTATTATTAAATAAAATAAATAAGAAATAATACGGAAAATACATTTACGATGTTTTTGATTAAAGTTTTGTTTTTTTAATTTTTCCGAATCTAAAAAATATATTTACATTTATACAGGTGTCTCTGTTATGTTTTTTATAAGTTTTTTGTTTGTCAATTCATTTATACGTATAGGTAGTGTATGTATGTACATATATTGCCAGTTTATACAGTAAATACCGTTGATAATCACATATCAATGATGTGTTAAATAAGCTGAAAAATAGTTTTCATAATAATAATATTTTAACTAAAATTTAAATAGCTTTTGAATTTGTTTAAAATTTTATTAAGTTAAATATGTGGCCGAAAAAATTGTTTTTATTATTGAAATTAGATGTAACTTTGTGTTTTTCTCTTTTTTAAAGTGAAGATATATTAGTGAACACATATATACATATGTACACTGTACACAAAAAATACGGATTCTCTATTTTATATTTTGGAAAGCATAACCCTATTATCTGATAGTTATTAATTATATATGGTATTAAATGTATATGTATACAATATACCAGGTATATAAGCTTAAATCCGCTGTTTTTTAGTCAAAAATAACACATGTTTTTTTCATAGAAAGCAAAACCAAATTTATTCAAAGCTAATATTGACAGATGTCAAAGTTAATATTGACAGATGTGCCCACTCACGCCATCTATGACCAAACAGCTTATACACTTGGTATTGCTTAGTATAAACTCTGTCATATTATATTAAATTACGGACAATTAATCGACTAAGGCATTGGATGCTGATTTTTCGAACAAAATTTTCTTCAATGATGACCCTAATTTCTTGTCAATAAGCAAAATTGCCATATATTAGACTCTAAAAACTCACAAATGACTGAGGAAAAGCCATTGTATTTATTAAAAGTGACTGTCTGGTATGCATTTTGGTATGAAAGTGGCATTGGTATGTATTTATTTGGAAATAAAGAAGCAGAGACACCGCTGCACTCAATTCTGAATACTATGCCATTTTTTTTATCTAAACTTAACGATTTTAATCTGGACTTTATGTGGTTCTAAGAAAATAATGCCACAAGACATTCAGAACAACAAATTTTGGCTGTATTGCCAAAATTTGTTGTTATTGCGCGGAAAGTTCCCAGGACGCGTAATTTTGCGATTTGATGATGTCAATTGGCCTCCAAGATCCCGCGATTTTGGAGGCCAATTGTTGAGTTAAGCAAGAAAAATGTATGTACGTAAACCTTCCTTAAACTTTAGACTATTTTAAAAAGCAACTACTGTCAAGTAATGGGTGAATTACTGACCGAAATGTGCGAATAAATCATGTAAAATTACCTTCAAAAGAACTATTGGGTGAATACAAAAGTTATGACCGTTTTTTACATATACAATTAAACATTTTTTTTTAGATTTGTATTATTTATTTAATCAATTATTGTAGTCCTGCAAAATCAACCATTTATATAAAAAAAATAAAAATTCGTATCTCATATTATGATAGATATACGAGGTCTGTTCAAAAAGTATCGCGAATTTTCTGTTTTTTTTAAAAATTATTTATTTATTCATTAATATCTATTTTGTCCCCTTCAGAATAATCCCCACCTCTGCTAACGTTTTTTCCAATCCTCGAAGCACTTCAAAAAATCATTTTTTGTGATCTTGTTCAGCTCCTCCTTCGATGCCGTCTTTATTTCCTCAATCGTAGTGTAGCGTGGTCCTTTCATGGGGCTCTCTCAGATCTGGGGAATACGGTGGCTGCGGCATTATTAGTGTGTTGTTTTTGGCCAAAAATTCGCGCAGAAGCAACGATGCGTGAGCAGGGATGTTATCTTGGTGCAAAAGCCAATTTTTGTTCTTCCACAAATCCGGGGGTTTCTGGCGGATTGCTTAGCGTAACTTGCGCATAACTTGCAGGTAATATTCCTTAATAACTGTTCTAACCTGTGGCAAGAACTCATGATGCACCACGCCCCTGCAATCGAAGAAAACTGTAAGCAAAACCTTCACATTCGACCGAACTTGACGCGCTTTTTTCGGTCTTGGCTCGTGCGGCAGCTTCCATTGGGATGATTGAGCTTTGGTTTCCTCGTCATAACCATAAACCCATGATTCGTCACCAGTTATGATCCTCTGGAGCAAATTTGGGTCATCGCGGGCAGAGTCCAACAGCTCCTTAGCAATGTTAATGCAATGATGTTTTTGGTCGAAAATGGGCAAAAATCGAAGACGAGCCAAAACACGTGCAAGCAAAGCAGTTGTCAAAAATTATTGTAACTGAACATTAAAAATGGCCGAACTTTTTTGGCCGAACGCTACAAAAAAAATCGAATATACGTAACCCGCGTAAATTCAAAATTCGCCATACTTTTTGAACGGAATTTGATAATAAAACGCACAAAATAAATGCCAAATTTTAATTTATTCAAAAGTTGAAAATAATATTTAAAGCATTAATTTTTTTATTGTAAGCTATACAAAAGTTATTATTTAACTAAAATTCGAACCGGCATATGTGACCCGCGGTATTAGAAAAACATTTTTCGGCCCATAATTATAATACATGTTTGGATCATTATTATCCATTATTTTCCAATTTGATTTACAATCAAATTGATGTCCACGCGAACATGTTGATACCAAAGCTAAAGGATTTTGATTATTATTTTTTTGAACGCTTTTTAGTTTTGAAATTTTCGATGACTTATAGTGCATTTCTCGTATACCTATGAGTTCATTTCGCATTGTTATTAACGATTGTGACTTTAATAAATGTATTAGTACAATTATAATAAAAGCTGCCGATATTATAGAATATATTATACCAAATCCAAGCAAATATTTTATATCTTTTATAACATTTTGATCAGATGCAATAATATCGGTCAAAGCAATCAAAATCATTTCAATAACATAGCCGATATAGTGTATTATTTCAGAATATTTAAAATCGGAAATTTCAAGTAGTGTTGTTATTGGAATACTATAAAATCCGCCGATAGCTGCATAATATATCCAAAAAAATGTAGCACAATATCGAGGATTTTCAAAACTGAATACACACATCACTGCTATTAATGCAGCCGCTTGCAATACTGAAAATATCGCATAAACAAATTTTGCACGTAAACAAAATAAAAGCACAACTGCTCCTACAGTTCCAATTGTAGCCGATAACATTATTGAAAAAACGTATGTCGAGTTTGCGAATGATTTTGATGAAATCTCAGCAAAAGAAAATATTACAGAACAGAACATCATCGAACTTCCGGTACGTATAAAAAGCATTAGTATCGTCATTCTTCTACGTTGATTCTTGCATATTTTATAGTTTATTTTTTGATCAATATTTGGCCATTTTTGAAACTGTGCAAGTAGCTCATCTCGTTTCATAAACAAAATATTCCGATCATTACTATAGTTCCATACCGAATCAAAGCTAGCCTTATAGTTAGATATTTTGGTAAATTGTAACAATTCGTTTAGAACAAAAGTTATTAGCAAACAAATGGAACTACCAATAAGAGCCCAGCTAACTTCATCCAAATCAGAAAGGATATTATCCAATGAAATTTTTGAACTGAGAAGAACTGCACTTGTAGATATGCCCGCAAAATAACAAACAAATGCCAACGCTACGCGAAGTGGACGTTTACCATTCGCCGATGAACGAATACTCAAATACGTTATCGATGCCATATTCGTAATACCATGTCCAGCGAAGCCAAAATAAAGAGACACATCTAATAGACAATTATTATTAATAATAATAATAAATAAGAATAATTTCACAAAATATTTTACATCACTTACCTACTGATCGTCGTATTAAAAATAATCCACTCAATAGAAAACATAATGACCCCAAAGAAAGTATATAGAAATGATCAAATGTATATCGATTTTGTTGTAGTTTTTTTATTGTTACAAATAAAGCTATTATACCAGCACATATGATACCAACTATTATAGGATAGATCTTTTGTAAATTATCCAAAAAACCATTAGTATATTTGTAAAAATGAAAATAAAATCCAAAAAGAATACCACTTGGATAAAATGAAAGTTGAGCTATAAACAAATTATTTGATTATAATTAATAAATTTTCAATAATAAATATTTCTAATCAATTAAAAGCTTAAATTATTCAATTACCTAAAATATCTGGCAAATAGTTCATTATGGTGTAATTTAGAACAACGTGCCGCTAATTTTTGATAGCTTATTGAACTTATTTTAGAACCTCGATATATGGATTTTACAATCAAAATTCAGAATAATAGATAAGATAAAATTATTTTTTCTGTTTTTTTCGTTGTTTTACTTTATTTCTACCAGTAATTTTTTATCAAAACATTGTCCTAAATTTTATCGAATTTTTTCTGTTAGAAGATTATTAAACATAAACTTGTACATATGAATGATATATTACGATTTTTTTTCTAATTTGGTTGGAGTGACTTTTACAATATAATAATTAATATATTTTTGAAGTTATATTTTTTTATAATTATGTATAAAAAAATATCCTTTTTTATAGAAATCAAAAGTATGATTAGATCAGGAATTGTGATTTACCATTATAATAGGGAATTTATCTAATAGACAACCAAATACTAATAATGACTTTTTATACTTTATATAGTTTAGATACAGGGTTTAATTATTGTTTGAGTGTCAATTAATATAAACAATTTTAAATCGTATAAAAAATCTAAATACTAGCGAAAATTGTTGGATATTTTTGAATTTCTATTTCAAAAGAGAATAGTATTGGAATAATATTTGTTGCTATTGAAATTGAATGTTGAAAAGACCAAATAATCATTATCGATTCTTTAATTTTTGGTAAAATTTTATTAGAATTTAAAGGAGGAAAAACTTTTTCAATATAGAAAATTGTCATATACTCGTACAGTGAGTTAGAAATTTATTTATGACGATACATTAAAATTTACGAATCATGTATATTCTCAACGAATACACATTGTCGCCTGTTTTGAATCGTGCCCGGTATGGTACCCCAAATTTATCGAATGGTTATTCTTCTAAGGTTGATTTGCGCAAGTACAAACAAATAGTCTATTTTCGCACACAAGAGATCCCCACTTCGAAAATAAGGGGAACATAATGGGAAAACATATTATCAATTGTCAAGACTATTCGGTCAACAAAATTCAGTGCCAATGAAGATTTTAAATTCAGTAATCTAAAGTGACTAAAAATTAATTGTTTAGAAAGATAAAATGCAGTCAATCGAAGTACTAGTGAAATGTTCATGAGTGGAATTACGAATTTAAGTAATCGCACTATTGTGATTACCATAGTTATATGTTTTTTTATGCTATATTTTTCATATACATTTAACTCGTGTCTAATATCGAGTATTCATAAGACGTTTAGACGGGTAAGATATACATATACAAATATTTAGATTTTTTCTAAAGCGATTGATGTTTGAGCTTTTCTAATTTGTTTTGTTTTTGTTTTGATATTTTTTTTTTTTTGTACTTGTTCGTTTAATGGCGATCACAATATGCACAGAGTCCTATTAGAAATATTTTGTCACCAGTAGTGACAACAGAGCCACCGGAAATAAAAATTCTTGGATCTATAGTACGAATCGTACCATTAACATATAATTATAGTGAAACAGATGGATCTCCAAAATACCGTTTTCTACGACAACAAGGTTTGCGCCCATCCAGACATTTACCAGATGCTCTTATAATCGGTGTAAAAAAAAGTGGAACTCGTGCTCTGCTTGAATTTATCCGTCTACACCCAGATGTTCGAGCGGCAGGTTGTGAGGTGCATTTTTTCGATAGACATTACTCGAAAGGACTTCACTGGTATCGGTATCATATGCCGTTCACCATTGAGGGTCAAATCACAATGGAAAAATCGCCCAGTTATTTTGTAACAAAAGAAGTACCCCAAAGAGTACATCATATGAATCCCGGAACAAAGTGAGTATTTTACTTAATCAGATTATTTATTTATATTCTACAATATATATAAAAATAATTATAAACATAATAATAACTATACACTTTATAAATAAAAAGACTTTTAGTTGTTGTCCGGGATCCAGTTACCCGTGCCATATCAGATTATACACAAGCTGCAAGTAAAAAAACCGAAATGAAGAGATTCGAAGACTTAGCATTTATAAATGGTTCCTATGAAGTTGTAGACACATCTTGGGGACCAGTTAAAATAGGTGTCTATGCCCGTCATTTAGAAAAATGGCTTCAATATTTTCCACTTTCTCAACTACTTTTTATAAGTGGAGAGCGACTAATAGTAGATCCAGCTTTCGAAATGGGTCGAGTACAAGTAATAATATTTATTTAATATATATTATAGAATAATAATATTTAATTTTTTTTTAAGGATTTTCTTGGCCTAAAACGAATTGTGACTGAAAAGCATTTCTATTTTAACTCAACAAAAGGGTTTCCTTGCTTGTTTAAATCAGAAGCACGATCGACACCACATTGCCTGGGTAAAACAAAAGGTCGAAATCATCCGCATATCGATCCTGATGCCATTGATCGTCTTCGAGAATTTTATAGACCATTTAATAGTAAATTTTATCAAATGACTGGAATCAATTTTGGGTGGCCGTGATTCACAACAATTAATATTGAATTATAATTAATAAAATTGTGTTCCTTCCTAAACTAAAACTCAGATAAAATTTTAAGATAATATTATATATTTAGAATAGATATTAGACAAATACGAGTAGATTACTGTCTTAGAAAGGCTAGTAATAAAAATAAATTACATCATTTATTGCACATAATTTAGAAAAAATTATTATAACTCGAATTCAACTCAAATATAAATAGGTAAAAACTTTACTCAATATAGGATTGTACTACTGCCTAAAACATAATCATCAGCTAAAAAAAATTATCAAAAATGATCAATTATTTTACTTGGAAATGAAAAATTTTTGGACAGGTTTTACTGTCGAATTATTAATATATTTTTTTCGGTTTTTTCTAAATACAACGAACGTTTTTTAGTTTATTCTTTTCCAAAAAAAAAAAAAAATAATTACTTTTTGGTGTTTATTGTTTCTAAATTTGAAAATTTGGAAAAATACGTTAAATAAAATAGAGAATAATTGCACAAAATGTTAAATTTTTTTTGAAAAACATCTGTAAAAATTAGTTCAATTTTTACTTGAAAATGTTTCTAGTATAAAACTGTTTACTAATAAAATAAAACTAACATATGATCACTAAATTTTTGATATTAACATGCACACTTATTATATACAAAAAAAATTATCATAGCAATAATAAATATTGTAGTTATTACAAAAAATATAGCTTAATATTATTAGTATATAAATATATATAAAATTATACATATTTCATCTTTTATTATATATTCGTTTAATTCAGAAAGCATCCGGTTTTTTTTTTTAAATATTGAACATACTATATATCAGATCGCCTATAAACTATAAAATATCCGTTAGCCATTAATAGTCAAATAAATATCTTTGTAGGAATTGCAAAGTAAAAGTAGAAAAAATGTTTAATAACAAGCATTCTATCTATTGTATATTGTGAGATTTTATACCATGGATAGGATAATAATTTTAAAAGTACAAATTGTATTTTACGTTATATTTCTAATTTTACGGTATGAAAGGTAGGTAAATTTATTAATTGATTAATTTGCGTTTTGTTTTAATAAAAATTTGTGCAACAGTTTTATGTAAAGAAAACCGGCGATGGAAGAAGTTAAAGATTATGCCAGATCCCAAGAGATGACGTCTAATCAATGACGTACTTATTGCAATGCTAGTTTATTATTTCTAGAATAAATTTTATAGTGGACAGTATTTCGATAAATTATTTCCGTTTCATGCATTATAGTTATTTATTATAAAATGTGTCTGAAGTACCACAAGCTGAATCGAAAACCAAGGAAAAAGTTAAGAACAAGCGTAAAAACGAATGTATGACAATGTTAGAAATTAAAAGCAAATATTACACAGATAAATAAGAAATAGAAAATAAAAAACTTAAATTATTAGAATATATCACCAAAAAAGAAAATGATAGGGCTGAAACTCGTTCTACACTTTTAAATAAGTTCAATTAAGATATTTTATATATGTGATAAAATGATTATTTTTATTTTTGCTAGCCAAGGAGGCATTTATTTACAATTGAGAGTGTTATAATAAATATGAAGTTACACAAATACATCATTTAGGTTTAAATTAAATTAACAATCCATTATTATCTATATGTTCAAACATTTGCTGCCTCGCACGGTTACCATTATGGCTGTTAATTCCTTCATATTTTACGGTGAATTCATTATCTAAATATTCTATGTCACAGAAATCATTCTCAGCAATACATATATTATGTAAAACACAAGCAGCAACAATGCTGTTGCTGACAAAGCCTAAACTTAGACTTTCGAAAAACTTCAACCTACGAAATCGACATTTCAGCAATTCAAACGCGTTTTCAACAACGATTCTTGTTGATGAATGTAAATAGATGAATTTTAGTTGTTTCCGAAATCCTTAAACGGGGGAACTAAAATTCTGTTCGCACTGTACGCTGAGTCTCCAAGTAGCCCACCTCCTGGTATAATTATGGACTCATCCTCAGTAATACGCCTGTAAAACACCGATTTTCGTAGAAGCTCTCCATTGTGCATTGCACCAGGTTCACCACATCTATAAACTTTTTCTCGGCGTTTACAATTCCCTGTAAAAGCAAACTATATTTTTTCCTATTGCAGTATTCTTGTTTGTTACGTTTAGGAGGATTGATTTTAATATGACAACCACCAATAGCCCCAACAACATCTGGTATACCTTTCATAGCTGCAAATTGCATCTGGTTATTTTGCATTTCGGATGCTTTTGGCCATTTTATGTAATTCGGACTCACTTTAACAAACCATATTACGACGCGCTTTAAAATTCGATGGACAGGGCTTTCTGTAACATTAAATCTTTTCTGAAATTTGTCTGTACGTTTCAGTATTTGCTAGAAACCACAACATGATGTATATTTCAACATCAAAACCAAGTGCAGAACGTCCTCCATGACTTGGACGGTGTAAAAACATACTGTATTCAGCTAAAAGAGTGTGATATTTACAACACTTATTCGTTAAATTATTGTTTAAAATGAAAACCACATATCGATAATCCTTTCTGCGATAACTCTTGTTAATCTAAAGTGTTTCTTAAATTGAAAATCTGTGTAATTTATAATTATATGTACATAATTTTCAACTTTAGCTTTCTTAATATATGGAGGAACATCATCATCAAAATCTGATGAAAGCGATGTGCCGCCTAAGTCTGAAGAATCAACAAATAAACTTAGGTCCCTACTATCTTCCAATTCCATAACAACATGTAAAGCAGTCAGTTAATAAATGTGTAATTATTTTTTATGTAAAAACATACTCCAGGAATGTTTGATTCCATTTCTTTTTGCTTTTGCTGCACGAATAAACAATAAAAACAAAAATATGACACTTCAACATAACCAACAAACCCGCTAAGCCATCTATTTTCATTTTGGGAACTAAAATCCCCCACCATAAATTACTTACGTGATCTACTCATTTGTATTAGCAAGAGTAGCAGCTTAGATTAAAGAACTTTAATCTAAGAGTAGCAGCGAGTAGGTAGAACTTAGATTAAAGAAGTATTCTTTAATCTAAGAGCTAGAAGTACTTGTGAGTAGCAAAATTTTCCCAATGAAAGACGACATCGTAAGTGTGAGTATGAACTTTTTTATAAAAAAAAAAAACGAAACACTGAAATATTAATTTATTTCTACAATAAACAATGATTCCAACTAAAATTATTTAAAATATACACATTTTAAGACAATAATATAAAACTAATATTAAAAGCAATTCTCAAATATAAAAAAAATTCTATATTCTTAAATTTTTCCAATTTATTTTGTCCACGAAACTTTTGGAATATCAAAGTGCTCAGTAAGACTATCCAAGTGCTCATTAAATTTTTCTACTCGTTGTTTATGCGTCATAGAAGCTTGTTCCAAAATTCTTTTCTTTTGCTGTAATAACAGATAAAATTTTATTTCTGAAATTTTCATTGCACTAACGAAGAATTACCATTGTTTCCTGCATCTTTTTAAAAGACAGTTCAGCCTTGGTCAATTTTCTTTCCGTAACAGTATTGTTTGTCACTGAGTCTGGCGACTCCTCCAAAGTTTTCGCCAATTTCTCACGCTCCTTACTCTTATTTTTCTTTTTCTTTTTCTTTATTTCAGAATCACTTTTTAATTTCAATTTCCCTTTTGCTACAATATCATATTCTGACATTTTTATAATAACAATTACGCGTTCTTTCTTTTCACAACAATATCAGAATTTCACCTCTATCACTCTTTGAACTTCAATTTGACAGTTCATTAAATTCATCTATTTACGTTTTACGCCGTAAGGGCTTTAATAAGCATTAAAGCTAGAAGAATCTTTGTAAATTGATGTAACAAAGAAGCAAACGTTTTTAATCCGGTGTTATTTTTGAAGTGATTCTTTCGAATAAAATTCTTATTGTTCAATTTGTTTTTAAAATATATTTAAAATGTCAAAATTTGATCTGCAGTTAATTAAAAAAAAATCGAAGCATAAATCAAAATTGACAGAACAATCTTCAGATTCACTTGACAATACAAAATCAGATTTAAGTGATCCAACGATTGCCACGAGAACACACCAAAGTAATTTTACTGATAACAACCTCATTGGTGCAGCTATATGTTTTGGTCTTCTATTAAGGGCCGCAATATCACTGCACTCCTATTCAGGTGAAGCAAAACCTCCCATGTATGGTGATTTTGAGGCGCAAAGGCATTGGCAGGAAATATGCGTCAATATGCCAGCTGAAGAATGGTATAAGAATTCTAGTCAGAACGACCTGATGTACTGGGGTCTGGATTATCCACCACTTACTGCATACCACAGTTTTTTAATTGGCCAAGTTGCTTTGCATATTGACTCTAAATATGTTGCACTACAGAAATCTCGTGGAATTTCTAAACCGGATCATAAATATTTTATGAGGACGACAGTTCTCTTTGCTGATCTGTTTTTATATATTCCAGCTATTATATTGTTTACGAGCACTTTTCGTTCAATCATGCGATCTACGAAAGAAATAATGGTCCTGCATATATTTGTATTCTTGACTTATTCAGGTCAAATTCTTATTGATAATGGTCATTTTCAATATAATAACGTATCGTTGGGCTTCACACTACTAGCTGCAATGTTTTTATTACGAAAACAAAACATTCTCGGAGCATTTTTTTTCTGTTTAGCATTAAATTATAAACAAATGGAATTATACCATGCTTTGCCGTTCTTTTTTTTATTACTTAGAAAATGTTTTATAACAGCTAACAGGTATTTATTAATTTAATTCCAACAAATTGAAAATTCTTATATACATTTAAAATATTTTAGTTGGTTTAAAGGTATCTTAAATCTTCTAAAAATATCTATGACTGTTATTTTCACTTTCGCTGTAATTTGGCTACCATGGCTGAAATCTTTTAATCTAACATTAGAAGTATTAAAAAGGCTTTTTCCCATAGCTCGTGGAGTATTTGAAGATAAAGTTGCGAATGTTTGGTGTATATTGAACGTAATCCTTAAATTTAAGTAAGTTATCATTTTTTTACAATTGGATAGATAACATCTAATCGCAATCGAATTTATTTTAGGAAAAATTTCTCGAATGAAATTATGGCAATTATTTGTCTTATAACAACCATTTTAGCTGTGTTACCAAGCTGCTTCCATTTAATGCTACGTCCCAAAAATACTACATTTATGTACAGCTTAATAAATGTATCGTTGAGTTTTTTCTTGTTCTCGTTCCAAGTAAGCTCTTTGATCATTAAAATTTCAATTTCAGTTTGCTCAGAAGTTTATTTTAGGTTCATGAAAAATCCATTCTGTTGGTGGCAATTGCAATTCTAATGGTTTTTCCATTTGAACCATTTATGGGTATTTGGTTTCTACAGATCTCCACATTTAGTATGTTTCCTTTGCTTGTTAAAGATGGCCTCAGTGCAGCGACCGTCGGACTGAGCATTATATCATCTACAGTAGTTATTGCCTTTCTACCAAAACCACGAAAGTTTGATAATAATCGACGAAAATCACAAGGTTGGGATTTACTTGATATGTCTTCATTAATCAATACAAATTTTCCAAAAATCTCAACTTTAATGAATAATTATATTTGCTTTATTTACTATATATCCTTAATTATAAATACTGCTTTATGTTTTGCTCACTTATATATAAAACCACCAGAAAATCTACCTCATATTTTTCCACTAATAATATCTGCAAGCGGATGTTCACATCTTTTATTGTTTTATATTTATTTTAATTATAGGCAAATCTCTGAAAAAGACTAAAATCAATAAAAATATATTTGTTATTAATTAAATTTAAAAATATAATTTGTCAAAACAATGTATTTATATGTGTTAGTATGTATATATGCCAACATACGTATGTTGTTTACTTTTAATATCTGTTCAATAAGATCAGACAGATATAAAACTGTTTGTGATTTTTTAGACGTAAATTTCTATTATAGTTTTATACTTAGATTACCGAATTTTATTTATAATCTAAGGTTTTAATATAAATTGATTGTATAAATAAAATGAAGCGTAATTTGATATTACGAATTGTATCAAAAAGTTTTCCATTTACAATTGTAAGTTTGTCAATCATAGTGGCAAACAAAATATATGCCCATTTCAAATTAATTCCAATGAATATCTGAAATCCTATATGTATGCAATTTTTTTATAAAAAATTTACATGAAAAAAAATGTTTACTGATATTAATACAGAATATTAAATATTTAAAATACAATTAAAAATAATTTTAAATTTTTGAATAAATTTAAACATGTTATATGATAATCAATAAAGATAAGCTTTTTTGTAATGAAAATAATATATATGGTTAAATCACATTGTAAAATTCCACGCTTGAAATATTTTATTTTTAAAGCAGAATTTTTTTTATGTAATTTTTTCACTGTAATTATATTTATATATTAAAATTATAGAAATCTTTAATCAATGAAAATAAAGTTTTTAATTTGAACATAGAAAGCAACAACAATTTTAACGGGTACCAATTATGCTTGCAAAATTCAATGTTTAATGGCAGCACTGTACAGGCCGGCTGCCTATCAAAACAAGAGCATAAGCAATGGCGGATAAATGTCATTCGAGGCGTAAACGTTAAAACTCAAAGTAAAATGCTATATTCTCTAAAAATCGCAAATGATATATTAAATTTTTTTCGAAAAATAAATAAAAGTTTGTTAATACCACGCAAGTAATATTCACGGAAAGAGTGTTTTGGATAAAGGAGCGACGCAGTTTCCAAATATGGCCTCCAATTGGCGGCTACGCAAAAGAAGCTTTCGTCCCAGAGGTAAACAAATATTTTTGTTAAATTTAATTAACGACATAATTGCTTACCTTCGAGAGAATAACAGAATTATATCTGGAAGTGTGCCCTAATTCACTATGAAAACATATATTAATGTATCGGAACGTGAAACTTCCTCGTTGTCAACAGACGTTTATTTTAGGATAGTTTTGTAAACAATACTTTAATACAGCCTCCTCCTTCCATAGAAAACGTTATTATTTTCGGTTATGTTGCACTATTTATAGAAGTTACATGCGCTATTTTTGTATTTTATCTAACCAAAAAATATGCACTAAATGTTTTATTATATGAAGAGAAATTGAATTCCTCTTATACGCGTTGGCCCCAATTTCATAAATGAAAGTAACGCTGTACCATAAGCTCTATTGAATTTATTTGATTACATAAATTAATCATAAAAAATTATTAAGTATTCAGTTTTCAATAACATATAATACAAAAGCATCTAATTTAATTAAGAAATGCAACATTGATTCAAAGAAATTTGTGTATAGTTCATCATTTTTAATAGTTAATATATAAACGATATGTTTGATATATACATAGATAATTATTTAAATAGATTTTAAAAAACTTTGAATAATTTAATTTTTTTTGTTGAAAAGAGTAAAAGAACAATGTAGAAAAGAATCAATAAAAATTTCTACACTTTTCATTCACCTTAATGTAAATTAGGTCAACAATTACCAGAAGACTATTATCGAGTAGACGAAAATAAATCAGTTCCGGAAAATGTTTACAATATTTATTCGGCGCTCTGTTCCCGTGATACAAATGAAAACAAACGATTGAGCTTGTTAAATGGTTTTGTAAATATATTACATAAACATGGTACTTCTGGCTTAGGCTTCACAACGGAAGAACTCCTATATTGGTAAACATCAAAATATCTATTGGAAAATTGGCATTAATATAATTCTTAATTATTTTCAGTTTTAGTGCATCATTGGTGCATACATTTACACAAGTTCGTGCAGCAGCCTTGCGTGCAATACGGCATTTGTTAATTACACCGAAAGATGTTCAACACTTTAATGCTCTACAATTACCCCAATTGGTATGTCGAAGCATCGATGTTCTTCTTAAAAATGAAGAAGAACGTGTACAAGCATTGAAATTAGTAAGTTGAAAATTTTAGGATACATATTTATTAACAAATTTGTATAAGTTAACAATTTGTCTATATAAAAAATAATTCTTACCGTAAAATTATTATGTTAATGTTTATCTAAATTTAAAAATAATTGATTATTATTAAAGGATATTAAATTTGCTTACAGATACGAAAAATGTTAGCGGTTTCACCAGAAATTATAAGTCCAGTGCTAGTCAGGTGTCTTGTCTCGTTAGGTGAGAGTGGTGTAGAGGATGGTGACCGCATGTTGCGTGCGTGTTTAGCTACATTATGTGAATTTGGTGTTTTGAATCCAACTTTGTTGATTGTATGTGGAGGTGTTAGTGCTATTACACGAAATGTTCTTGAGTGTCATAGCCCGAGAATAGCTGAAAGTCTTTGTGGTGTATTATTGCATCTTTTAGAATGGCCGCACACCCGTAGCATAGCTGGTGTACGGCTTGATTGTTTAGCTGCTCCGTACTGTGATTTTACCTATCGTTTGGGAATAATGGATAAAAATAAGTAATTATTCGTAAAAATTTACATTATATATAATATTCAAGATAAACTATTTTATTAACAGAGATGCTAGGGAGTTACGATATACAAGTAGTCGATTGGCTTTGCTTTCTGTTCTCCGTAGTTGGGCTGGTACTATTGAATTTTGTAATCCAAATAAACCATCAGGACTGAAAGCAATTGTCGATGTATTATATCTTAATCAATTAGAAGTTAGGGTAACTATGCAAAAAGGATGGAGCAAACTAGCATTCGACGAGAATTGTCTAATCATATTATTTTTACAGAAAGCTATATTAGATTTGTTGTATGAGTTATTAGGGCTTCCTCAACCGATCTGGACAGATGAATATTCGGTAGCTCTGGCCACAGTTGATCCATCTGATTTTCAAGTAAATCGTATACTATTTAACCTAATTTTCAGCAAGTATACATTGAATAATTTTTGATTAGGACGCATGGCGTCTGAGCGAAGGATTTGTGGCTATGGAAGGCCGTTGTATACTTCCAAGTCTGGCGAATCGTGTGCCAAACGTATGCGAACAGCATTTAGCCTTATTATTATACTGTTTCCTAGAAACCGGACTACTAAATGCTTTAGTCGAAGTGATCGTTTCCAGTGACACATTTTTATCTGTACGGGCAACAATTTTAGTTGGTAAATTATACATTTTTCTCGAATATATTAAATAAAATATTTGAATTATACTATATTAAAAAAATATATATTCTTTGTAGGTAAACTTCTTCAACTCATGCATACCCATTTACCCGCTGATATTTGTAGTATTAGTCCAGCCTTACCGACGCTAATTTCTCACGCAGCTCAGGGAAACCAACAAGCGCATACAGCGATATCGGCCCTACAAAATTTACATCAAATGTTACGAAATAGGCCGGCGTCTTGTAGCCTTTTTTTAGATAGTATTTTACAAGGAGGATGTTAGTAATCAATGAATTTTCAACTTTTAAGTTGTAGAGTTTATAATAATTATTTTTTTCTTATAGCTTTAATAAATTCTCGGCTGTTCAAGCGTGAAATCAATACTCAAGATAATTTAACACCGTTATTTAGCAGTGCAGAAAGGAAACGTGTCGACTCTGTATCATCGAGCACTAGTGGCGGTGAGGATTCTACATCAATGCCTTCATCTTCAGGCAAACGAGGAAATTTGCGTGCAGGACGGAAGAAGATATTTCACTTTTTTGAGAACAGCAAGCATGTCGAACGTATGGTTAAAGATTCATTTGTTCTCGTAAAACAAGATGGGAGTACTTGGGATTGGGAAATAATTATTGCTATTTTGCGGGTAAATATCAATACATCGCTAAATATTAAAATTTGCAAATATTACTCCTCGATATATTTTGTTGTACAGTCCGATGCCATTGGTAAAATGGATGATACCAAATGCCGATTTATAAGGAGACTTGTTCACTATTTTAAACCAACAAGCAATCGTTTTTCGCATCAAGATTTATCTCACGGTCGTCACATACCTCCAGTTATTATAGCGGGACTGGATCTCATTGATTGGCTTTTACAGAGCTCTGAAGTAAGAAAATTTTGATATACCATTTTTTTATCCTTAATAGAAGAACATTCAGAATTTTGTTTATATACACTTTCTTTGCTAATTTCAGTTGGAGTGTATGCGATTACTGACAGATCTTTTCTCTGACATTAATGGACAATTACTTGCAATAAGCACATCGCGAAGTGCACATGATTGTCTTTTCAGTCCACAGCATATGAGTAGCACTATGTGCCAGCAGTATTTCCTCTTTATTGGACGAATGTGTCGTAGTCAAAAAGGCCTATGTATTTTAACAAATACCGATGTCTTTAAACAGTAATTTTGGTTAACCTTAAATAAAGTCAAATTATATTTATTTCAACTTTTACGCAGATTACAGAATCTTGTAACATCTACAAATCATTTGTGTTACATTAAGTTGATCGTTTCCAGTTTGGATTACGGAATCGAATCATATCAAAGAACAATTTTAGGTATATTCTCTTATTTTAGTATTTTCAAACCATATTGTAATATACATATATTTTTAATATTGAATTTTTAGACAATGCTCTGAAATTGTCGAAAATAATAGGTGGGCGATTGTATGCGACACAGTTTATGCTTGTTCTTCTACGAGCAAGAGTACCAAATTTCGAATTATGGGGACTTCCATTGCTCATTAGTCAAACAAAAGACAAAGAGCGCAGTGTTGTTTTAGCCGCTCTGGAAATTCTCGATGAAGCATGTCATGAAAAAGTGAGTGATGTGTTTAACTGAAGAACTTATTTAAGGCCATTTAAAAATATTTACCATATCTAGACCTACCTTGAAGAAATCGTTAGTATTTGGCCCGATTTGCGTAGACTCGGTGATCCAGGAAAACTTGTAATGACACGATACTTTTCAATTCTAAGAGGACTTAATAATCAGAATGCTGATGTTACGAGTGAGATACATGTTTGGAAAACTGGCTTTAACAAAAAGTATATACCGAATCATAAACAACTCTAATTGTTAAATTACCTAATTCTAATCATATTTATAACTTTAGATATGTACTTTTATTGGAAGCGGATACACATTCAAGTCTTACACTACATACAAAAAATGAAGACGGAACGTATAGTCGTCGCAGTTGTTCATCGCGTCCAATTTTAATACCACCAAATATCCCGCCACATTTATATGGCCAATTAGTGCAAACTGAACCTGGAATGAAAGAATTGAAAAAACACGGCAATGTTATACAACTAATAGAAATTTTAAACGCGGTTAAATGTTCTGACGAGAGTGAAAGCTTAGAGCTAAAATCTGCTATGTGGGCATTAGGACATATTTGTACAAACGCTGATGGTGTAGAACTGTTGAATGATTCGACAACAAGGTAATCATATATTTGCATATATTTTGATATAAATATAAATCAATGTACTTTCAGAGTATGCGAAAAAATTATTTTTTTGGCTAAACATTGTGAAGTATATTCAATTCGTGCGACAGCGTTTAATGTACTTGGCCTAATCGGAAGTACTAATGCTGGCGCAAATATTCTTTATAAACTCGGTTAGTTATACTGCTTATATATAAATAATTTTCATAAAAATTATCTTAAATTTTTTAATTTTAAGATTGGTTTTGTGTTCGTCATGATCGAAATACACTGTGGCCGGTTAGCGAGCCTGAAGATTGGATGTCTAGTAATGTGACACCAGTAAGACATCAATACGAGGAAGTACCACCATATAATTACACAGGATTGTACGAAAATATCAATGGATTTAATACAAGCAGTGATTCCAATTCATTTTATTTTGAAGAAAATGTTGATATTAAAGATAGTAGTAAAGATGAGGTGAGTCTAAATGTGAATTATATTTGCATTTAAATGAAATATTATTTTTTTTGCAGTGTGATGGACAACTTGGTACAGCAGCTCGATCGAGAACACTTCCTGAAAGTAGTTCTACGCGTGTAAGTAAGCACATGCGTTCATTATCGGAATCAAAAACAACAGACGTTATTAGCCTAATAATGGGTGGTCAGCATCATCGAACGAGATTTAATTCCGGTACAGACTCGAATACATCTGGCGTAAGCAGTTGTGAATCCGTATTTGGCCGAAATATTATCGGGTTAATTCATATTCATTTTATCAATAATATGGCATATGAATAAAATGATTTATTTTAAAATAGAGAAATGCAACAAACACCACTAAGTCCTATTCCGAGTACATCGAATTTATTAGAACTGCCGTCAAACAAAAGCCGTTTTCGACGTGTTTCTTTAATAGGTACATCATTTCGTGAAAATCAGATTAGCCCTCAGGATATACAAGGATATGCAACATTGCGTTCCTTACGACGGCACTGCCGGCCAGTGTTGTCTGAATCAGCTGCGGATGAATTAGCTGAAATAATTGAACGTGGCGTATTTACGAATACTACGACTCGAACACGGAAATTATCGCTTAATGAAACACAACGTAAAGGGAAAAGCCTCGATCGACACATAACACAATTAATTCCGCTTCCGTATGCATTTTTTTTTAATATCTTGAAATTTATAACTCTTCTATTTGTTTTACTGTTCAATTAATATTTTTAATTATGCTTTAATAATAATAGGACAGTTGATGTTTTTCAAGTTCCTTTGGCACCGTTCAAAATTCCAAAGTTCCTTTTAGTAAATGACTCGAAAGGGCCGAGTTATTCAGGTAAGCAAATTTTCATTCAAATATAAATTTAAAAATTACTATCATGACTAATATGAGATAAATTATTTTTTTATAGGTATTTGTCTTCCTAAGAACATTCTAGATTTGTTTCCGCCAACTAGAAGCAATAGAACGTATGTATCACGGGACATACAAGATCTTGAGTTATTGGATTTGAATCTACTTACTGCAAAACAACAATTCTTAAATGACTCGTTAAACGAAGGCGATGAAAGCTCAGTTAGTAGTCTGTCAGACGTGTCATCAGTTAGCAAGAAATCAAGGTGGGTTGGTAAACACAATCGGGCTAATTGTCTTAGCTGCTCTCGAACGCGTGGGAACCGACATAATCCGAAAACTGATAGCGATGCTAATATACTTAAACGAAAATCCAATTGTTCATCAGTTCATCTATCCGATATGTCGTTCAACTCACCAGAAAGTATATTGAGTGATGAAAGTATGCCAGATCGCATCACAATCAGCATTTTATATCATGTGCAGCGAATGTCTAATCCGATTAGTAGCAAACAATCCACGTTAGCCTTACTGGAATTGAAACAGAAACATCCGACTTCATTTCAGGACACGTGTTTATACTCTGAGGTGTGTAAAGCATTGGGACGCAATACATACCGTATGATTGCTCGTCGCTTCCTACAAGAATTATTCTTTGATTTGAAATTTGAGAATTTTTATACGGAAGCAAATGAAATTCTTAGTCGTAAAGAAAAGGAGTTCGGTAGTACTAGTAGTAATAGCCTAAATTTAGAAAATGATTCGAATTATACTGCCCGAGTTGATTTGAGCATCACTTCACCAAATGATGCGCAAACGACTCAATCACATTCTGCATCATCGACGCCATCCTCATCAACATCCTCGTCGTCATCATCATCAACAACAATAGCGTCGTCTTCATCTCCATCAACTAACTATACAACATATAAAGCGCACTTAAAATCGCCACCATTAGAAAGTGTCTATGAAACTAGCTACGAAAATTTAAGTGATTCATTAAATTCAAAAAACAATAACCATTATAAAAAAATAGCCGAAATAAGTGATTTAAATATTAAACCAAAAAATGACAACAATACTAGTGATATGACCGATCCTAGGAAGATTGTCATCGAAAATGAGAACAAAAAATATACCCGTGGTCGATTTTATACTCTCGAACTAGATTTAAGTTGTACAAAAAATAAATTTCCAATAACAGATCGAAGAAAAAAGGACTATTCGCCAACTTTGAGCACGTCCGATAGTATTTTTCCACAAATAACATTCACCAAAAGTCTGGCATCGTCAGTAGCAACACCCACTGGAAGTTTGTATTGCGAAAAACGGTTGCAATCATCTAAATCAGAGGCTGTTCTATCAAAGACTAAGCAGAACTAACTAAGTTTTTATTTTTAAATTATTTTATTATTTGTTACTATTGTAATTTTTATTATTATAGTAAAAATTAAATACACACATATATTTAAATATATGTATAATTATAAAAGGAATTAAATTTTTAAAGTTTTTAATTTGTCGAAAATTTCTGCATTCTCACATAATTTTACCAACAAAAGGTTAATATTTTTTTTTTTAGAATATCAGAAAAATTGATTATTTTGACATTAAAATATTATTGAAAAAAAAAATTAATTATAAAATATGTAAATGATATATAAAAGTAAAAATTGATCTAAACACATAAATTTCTTCTCGATCTTTTCTATAAATTTTGTTTGTTAATTATATATAAATAAAGCATGTAAATTTTTAACTTTTGGCACTTTTATTATTATTGTCATCATTCAAATATATATTGTATTATTTTTAAGAATTAGTTCTCACCTTGTAATTAATTACAATAAAAGAAAAAAGTAAAAACTCACAAAATTAGTTTCTGTTTTTGAGTAATTATGTATATTTAATTCTCTATATTTCCAACCAATCTTTGTTGCCTAAACTAATGATAGTGGTGTTGTCGCAATCTGTATATTTAAATCAGTAAACTGCAATTATCACCATACTTATCTCGCGATTCGATAACTGCGTGCAACTTTCGCAATGGAAGTTTTGTACAATTCAGCATTATACAAATATTTTGAATTGCAATTGTGACGATTCATCATTAATATGCATTATAATTTTCTTCTATTTTATTTGGGCTTACACATTAATTTGCAATATTTTCAGCAATTACTTCAATAAAAATTACACAATTCTAAAATATATTAGATTGTTTCTATAAAAATTATATTTTCATATATGGATAAAATATTATAGAATATTAGTGAAATTACCCGCAATCAATATAAATTTTGTGTTTTCCGTGTGCGACGATAAATATTAATAACGTTTGCTTAATAGGAAGTTGCCGATTTTCAAATGTTATTTTTTACATAAACATATATATGAAATTTTGATAAAATGAAATAGTCAAACAATTTAGTATATTTTTATTATGAAGTATAATTTTATTAGTTAGAAATAAGAAAACTGCAATATTCGCAATTTATATAGCAAAACACGACTAAAATCCAATTATAACGCTTATTGACTTACCAAGTTATGTGTGCTATATAAGTTTGTATAAATATATTTTTAAAAAAATAAATAAAAACTTTATTTTCCTTTAATTTATATTATTTTTATTGGTAAATATATGATTTTTTTATTCGAAAAATTAAAATAATTCTTATTTATTTATTAAAACAATTAAAAATAATAAATTATTGATTTGGCACCAAGAAATATTTGTACAAAAATAAGTAAAACTTCCATGGCTTATATAATAATATAAACAAAAATTAAGTATGTATTGTAATTGACAATAATTTGCTGGTTAATCACATTTTGTACAAAAATTAAAAATATTTTTAAATTAAAATGTACAAGAACTTATAATCTTAATATCACATTTCCTGTATGATTTTTTTTATCTAGTTTGTAAATATAGGTCGTCCTGCTGATGCGTTTATTAACGCTTATTTATATATAAACATATATTTTATGTTTTTTAAATTGTATTAAAAAATTGCCAAAAAAATTATTCTTTATATTGTATAAGCGATCTTTTTGATTGTTTTTGATAAATACTTTTTAAAATAGTCTTTATTTATATTTGCTGTAAAAGCGTTAATTGTATATATATGGTTAAATATAAGGCAAATGAACAATTAAATAGATCTTTTTAAATTTTTAAAATAATTTTCATATTTGTGGAATTATGATTTTTTTAAAATGTATAATAGCATATAAGAAAAAATAATACATAAAAAAATTAACATTATTTATACCAAAAATAAATAATTACCTAATTAACAAATATTAAAATACAAATTTTAACGAACAATTCTAATTCTAAATCATTTGCAAATAATGTAAATACACAATTATATATTTATTTTAAATAAAATTTAATGGAAGATTGTTTAATACTAACGCTCAAACTTACTATAATGAAAGTCTACTATTTTTCAATTATAAGTTAATTGAACCAACAAACAAAATGCATATTGTAACAATGTGATTTTTTTTATATATTCATAAAATAAATAAAAGTGAAAATATATTTTCTGAGGTCACATTTTGTAATCCTTTAAAATCAGAAAATGCTTTAAAATATTTTTTTTATATTTGTATTATGTTAAAATAAATACAAAACAAATCAAGTTCAATAAAAAAAGTACATATCACAAAGTAGTACTTAATTTAAAGTTTCGATGCCCATTATTAATTACTCTAGTATACAATTTTGTATATCGCACTAAACTAAGCATTTTTTATTAGAATATAAGAAATAATTTTTATTATACTTCTTTGGTTACGTTATTAATCATTTCAAGTGCCTGCACGAGAATTTTTTTTATTTGAAAAGATATATTTAGACGCAAATTAGACAAAAAATAAATTATTGTCTGTATTTGTTTACATTGAAATCTTCCTTTATTTTCCCTGAGTATTTAAATGGGAAATACGAAAAAAAACTGACATAAACATTTTCATAATTGGAGTAAATGAAAATTTGTCTTTCAATAACTAAAAAAATGAATAAAATCAAGGAATATACAAACATTAATAATAATGTTCAATAAATATACCTATATATATTTTATATAGCATAGTATATCAATGTTAAAAATATTGAACAATATTAAGCTCTTCGTTCTGCATCTACGTTGTTAAGAAGTTATTGTACTTATAAGCATATTATTGGGATTAAATGTTACTTTCCCAAATTCAATTGTTTGCTCGGTTACTAATTGATATCAATAAGTATATTAAATACCAGGAATGTAATTTTTCACCTTACTATAATATAAATGAATTCAGTACTGCTGTGGAAATAAAATTGAACGTACTTTGCGTGATAGGGGAAACGTTTTATTCGCCAAATTGCGCCCCTCTGAAATTGTATTACAATAATGGCCGAAATCATCTGTATTTAGTGAAAATATCATTGCTCCACCAAATCCATTCTCCTTGATATAATTAGCTTTACATGTAAAACTCTCTTCATCTTCATATGAAATCCATTCAACACCGGAATATACATACGGTGAACATGTTTCCTTATCGAATACGCGATTTACGAAAATATTATTTTTCATAAACCAGCACAATTCCGAATATGCAACAAACCCATAAGAACCAACCGTACCAACATCGTCAGCAGGACTTCCAATTACATTGTTGTAAGGATTTACAAGCCTAAAAATAAATAATGTATATTACTATTAAAGTTTGTGAGCAAAATTTTACCGAAACGAGTGTCCATATGTTGGAAGGCCTACTATTAATTTGCTCTTGTCTAGTCCTCGCGATATCCAAAAATTTAAGGAACTATTAAGGTTTAGTATAGAAAGGACAAAATGTTCATTCCGCCTTGCGTAAAGAGGTGAATTAATACCTTTTTTAGAAAAAAAAAACCACGTGGAATAATTATTTAGTCATAGTACATCAAATTAATACGTTTTCTTATGAAAATCTTAACCATACCTGTAAATGGTGTACTTTTAGAATAAAAGTGATAATCGTACGACATTACATTAATATAATCAGCATAACTATTCAGTTCAGTAAAATCATATGCGAAATAAGCAATTCCCTCTATTGCCGCTGCCGCAATACTTAATAAATATGTGCGGTGCTCTCGCTGATATTCGCGTCGTATTTCGTGTAATAATTGAGAGAAATGTTGACGTTGTCGATTGTAGGCACTCGGAAATTCCCAATCGATATCAACTCCATCTAAATGATAAGTTTCGAGGATATCTTTTAAAGATTGAATGAATAATTTTCTATTTGCATGATTTGACACCATTTGCGAGAATCCACCTACTTCAGCTCCGCCTACCCATACCAAAAGTTTTAGATTTTTGTTTTTTACTTTCAATTCCTTAATTTGGATTAAAATATCTTTTTCTTCATTATTGATAACAATCCGATTATCTAATACGTCAAATGGTCCAACATGCAAATGTGTACATAAATGTGCATCTATTTCTTTTGGTAATAACATATTAAATGTTTTTAAGTCAATTGGCAACCGATAATAGCAGACTAACTTGATATTTGAATCATTATTTTTAGACTTATAAATAAAGTTACCCAATTTCGATGGATAAATTTTTTCATTTTCTATTTCCTTAACTGAATTTGTATTATTTTGATTATCATATGATAGCATATGTGATAAACTTATATTTAAATTATGATAATTTTCAGAATATATTTGAAGGCGATAAATCCATGATGCGGGTATATCTAAAAGAACAATATAATTTTTTTAAATTCATAATTTTATTATAAGTTAATGTATTTTAGTAAAATTTCATTCTATATATTGATTATTTTCTTTGTTGAGAGGTTATTTACTTATTGTAAATTCTATATTAATTAGAACGTAATATAATTTTATCAAAGTAAAATATCTTTTTTACTTTGAACTCTAAATTATAAACTTTTCAATCTTATAATAACCTTTACTTACAATTAAACAAAAAAAAAATTTTTTTCGTTTATGCTTTTATTTAAAAAACTGATTGTTTAAAAAAAATTAAGAACAAAAACCTTTCGAATTATTTTCGATAACAATTCTTATTTGACACTTACCAATCATCTTTGGAGGAATATTTAATGATTGCCTATATATAACAGTCCATGTTGCAAAAACTGCTACACTAGATGCTGCACAGAGAATAATAAGGATGCATATTCTAAGGCAATTGTGATTATTTCTTATAATAGAACAAAAAAGAAAATTTTAAGTGTTTCTTTTAATTTGCAAACCAATAGTAAATTTATACTTTGAATTATCTTGTTCCTTTAATAACTCATATTTGGCCTGTTGCGTTGCCATTATTTATTAATTATTCAATTATATTAAGATGAATATATGTCCAGCAATTTTACGAGATATACTGCTTTATTTGAAATAAAACATTTCGGACAATTTTTGCAAATTGGACACAGATTGCACACTCCAATGTGACAGCAGTATATAAAGATATTAAATAAAGAGAACAAAAAAACACACTGATTGTTGAAGCATAGAATACGGCGAGTGAATGCAAATTAAATTCGCCGCATGCTAGCGTATTTATTTCTAAATAACTCATATTCGCTGTAATATTAAAATGTTCTTCGTAATTTTTTTCACTACTTGTGCAAAATCGCTTACTTGCAGCAGTTAAGAAAAAGTACAACCGTTAAAATATCAGTTAAGTTTATTCTAAGAACTCTTTCTTTTTTTCCAAATTAATTAATTCCCGTTCTTTCCTTTTGGAGCCAAAACTATAAGACTACCTGTTTCTACACTCAGAGTTTAAAAACAAAAAAACAACTTTATATTTGGCAAAAATGTCCACTGTTTTTTTGGAACAGTTAGCGAAAAGTGGGAATTAAGTAATTAACTTTAATGACAGTGTTAATGAGAGTTTCAGAAGAAAGTAATCTTTTTAGAAAAAAGATTTACCTAACTTTTTATTAAACCATTCGCGTAAAACCATTTGAATGCAATGTAATTTTATTTTGAATATTTTTCCACCACAATTTATACTAAATTTGCTGGCGGCAGTTCGTTTGCCATCATGTCGGCTATTAAAATAATTTATAAAACAATGCGACCAAATTCGTTTATATTTGGAAAAAGTATATGATATTTAATCCCAAATGCTATTTATTATAGCAAAACTACAAAATAATGTTATTTACAAATAACTTTATTACTAAAATAAACAAAAACAATAAATACTTATTGTTAAGACATAAAGCGTTATTGTAACATTGACCAGGTTATTTATTTTTTTCTATTACTTATTCTTATTCTGATTTCGGAAATTATGAAAAAAGGATGAAACATTTTCTAACGTACAAAAAAGCCGTTTTAAAATATTTTTCAAATTTCTAATTAGTTTGTTGAATGGATAATTGCCGGACTTAAAATAATTTAATTTTGTATTTTTCTCAGTGTTAACGTATTTTTATGTGGAAAGATAAAGAATAATTTGTGTCTTTAAATTTATAAATATGCTTCCTTATTTTACATAGTCAATTATTGGTTTTGAATCCATGTGGTCAGTTTAGTGATGGTATTCGCAAATCTAACCAATTCACTTCTATATTTGGCCATTTTGTTTGTAGACACGTCAACATAGGATTTGATGAGCTACACATTGATTTCAAATCGCTTTCGAGTAAAATCGCTTCTCCTTTACAATATTTCACCTAAAAATTAAATTAATTGTCATAAGTGTATAGAGATATATCTTTTGGAAATACTTTAATTCCATGATTAGATCCTGGAATGCCATTATAATGCATTAGACTGAAGGTATCTGGTACAGATCTTTGATCATCAGGAAAGAACTCCTCCATAAAAGCATTCATCAGAATAATACCTAAATTCTCAGAGTCCAGCCTTTTTATCATAATATCAACACTAAAACGAATGTAGAAATTAACTTGTACTTTTTTAGTAAAAGTACATTATTGCTTATTTGTTCATCTTACTATTCTGGATCATATACTAAATCGAGAGCGCAAAGCACATTTTGTAAAACTGCACTTGGTATAAAATTGTTACCATCTGGATCATAGGATTTAAAAACCCTTCGAGCTATTTCACTGGGTGTTTCTGGCGATACTAATCTCTTTTCATTACTGAATAAAACTAAATATTATGAAGTTATTATAATAATTCATATTTTTTTAATGTTTAAAAATATTACCGGTCAGATGTGTCTCTGATCCCATTACCCAAACCGGATTTTTAGGATTTTTATAGAAATAACCAACAGTGATATATCGCATTTGTTCCAAAAGTGTAATAAATCCAATATCAGCTTGCTGGTTGATACCTTTTAATTCTAAATTTAGAAGAATATCTTTTAACAGAATTTTATTTTAATATAAAAATATATCATTATTACTAAGGCCACCAACGTCTTGATCATTATCCCATACATGCGCAACTGCTCGACCTGTCAACATTAAATTAATTAGAGCTTGAGATCCACATCCGTACATGTCATGAATAAGAGGCTCCGAAGTATCCGATAGCTCATTTGTGATGTATGCTGTGCCCTAAATAAATTGAAGAATATTTATTTTTATTTATTTAATAAAGATTTATTGTTTTTTCTAAAACAAATTTATGAATTTTTAATTGTTTATTGAATATAAACTAATATCAAATAAATACAAACCTTTGTTAATAATACACTGTACATAAATAGTAGAATTCCATATCTACATTGAAGTACACCAAAATTTTCTGTATAGAAGTTTTCAACTTGCTCAATAGTTGCAAATTTTAAAATTGTTAATCGTTCATGAAAATCTTCTGGTAACAATTCATGATTTTGCGATGTGGATATCTAAAAATAATTGTTCATAATGGAAATTCGATTTAAATTGTAAACATTTTTTCAAAAAAGATATTTATTTTACCGATGCTGTAGCTTCGTTTTGTGCTGTTTCTTCTTCACCTGGAGATTTCATATTTGCGTCAATATCTTCATCGAGATTTTCTTTGGCTTCTAATCCATAATCTGGTAAAACAGCAAGGCGATATTGTTTCACTTTACATTTCATCAAAATATTGCACAATGCCTGAATTAATAGACGGTTGCATTTATCTACAGTTAGCTAAAATATTTGTTCAATTATTTATCATTTCTCTTAGTACATTTCCAAGATATATCAACAAACATCGTTAAAGCTATGGCCAGGCGTTTCCGTTAACAGAATTTTCAGCAGAAATGCTTGTACAGGAGCTATCACAGCACACGGACCTCCCTGTTTCTGCACTAAAGCTGAAGGCTCAATGTCACTAAATTCAAAACCTTCGAGAATTATAAAAATTATATTTATCCAATATATAAAGAACAAAAAACAAATATTTTATTAACATTTCTATTTAATGGCCATCAATGAGCGAATGGAAGATGGTCAAGGCAACAACAATAGTAATAATCACTTGCAATAAAAGCAATTTTCATATAATTTTTTTCGCGTATAACTGGCGATAAGCCCAATAAAACATATTTGGTAATCAAATTGAATAATCGGAGGTACACAATTTGACAGCTTTTTGATTTTAACTCTAATGTAAACACCAAGTGTGTTCCATGGAACGACTCTTCCGTACAAAATATCATTTGTATTAGTCACTTTAAATAAACATATTACCCCACATTTAATTAATTCAATTTGTTTCTCAAACATACTTTTATTTATATTACATATAAGGACATATTGAAAAAAAATTAATTTTACATTTTCGTAATGACTAAAATTGTTGCAATTCCATGTTCTTCGCCACATTAGACATTTCAACAACCGATAGAACCAAATTACTATTAGCAACTTTCTTTTCGAAAAAATAAACGATTCTTAGTGATATATTTATGAAGTAATATTGAACACAAACCCTGGGACCATCTTCTAAATACATCCTCTTTAATATTTGGACCCCACAATAAGTTTTTGATTTCTATTAATTCATATTCATCGTTCGATTTTGAGGCACTAGAATTGTCACCCATTTTTTCTTAAATATATTTATAAAATCGTATATTAACTTCAATAAAACACTGACGACTGACCAAAATTACACAAATCCAATTTCAGAGTTGTCAGATGAACATTTGCCATATTTTCATTGTAGTGTGGTGAATTATGGTGAAATCAATTTTACATAACCTAAGTTGGCGGTAATAATTTAAACAAACAAAAAATTCTATGGATAATTCAATTTTTATAGTTGTTCAGTATATTTTGTTTATAAAAAATTGTTGTTTGTACATTAACAAAATATGCTTTTTTTATTTTAGTTACTTTTGTACTTAATATTTTTAAAGAGTATTATTTAAATCATTTTTCTATTAAAAATTATATTTTGTAATATATGTCTGCATAAAAAATATTAAAGAAACCTAAACTAAATAACAAAATATATAAAACTTCATTGATTATTTATCTTAAAATACAAAATTTAGATTATGATGTACGAGTATATCAAAATTAGAAAAGCTCACTCATTAGAATTGAATAGTTAGTATGCAACGATTTCTAAAAAATGATTTCTTTTATTTTTAATCAACCAATTAAATGGTCAATTTAAAAAATTAAAGTACGTAATAAAATCTATTTTGCTGCATTTATAATGTACAGAATACAAATAGTAAAATTTTGGATACCAATTCGAGAGAGGAAATATTTCAATTTAAACGAACTAATACGTAAGTATCTAATAATTCAAAGAATATTATGTCCATTGATTACATTTAACAATAACTATTGTTTGCCTGCTCGATACTATTACTACAGGTGCATAAGCATATATTAACAGGTAACTTATTGACTCTGCTATGATATAAAAATTTCTTTAAGTAAACTCTTACTATTGGAGATATGATTGTCATTATCTTCAGTATGAAAATAAAATGCTTCCCTTCATGTATGTGTTCGAAAATATGTTATAAAATATATTATATATATTGTATATAAGTATTTACGAGTATATTAAAGCATATTTTTTTCTACTAACGTATATTGTTCAAAAACAAGGCTGGAGTGAACAGTTGATTTCGTCAGTTGCTTGCGTACACTTGATCGACTCACATATAATAAACGAAAAGGTGTTAATGAGTAAGCATCAGGTGCGTTGATCGGAAAGCTCAGAAAATTTTTTTGATATTCGATACGGTACTAATAAAAAAAATCCAATTGAATAAGTGCAGTGCAATTTTATTTTTCAATATTTCATAAAAATCATGTGGATATTCCAAGAATTTGAAAAACAAATTTAACCGCAGCAAAAATATTAAATTTTTAAATTTTAAAATGTCTACTTGCTGTTGAAATTTTTTTTTTTCTTCTAAATAATAGCAAAAATTTGTTGGATAAGTGATTGAGAAGTACGAGTATATTCAGAAATCGTTTTTTTTATATTTCGTGATCAAAAGATAATTGTTTGTACTTTTTAAAGAATTCTTTATTTATATAAGATTAATTATTTTCCAAATAGTTAATGATTAAGTTTAGATAATATTTTTTTATCGAAAGTATGCGGAACATATATTATTGCGAAGAAAAATTCAATATAATCATGTATTCATGTCAGGGATAGAAAACTTAACAAAAAACCTTTTAAAAAGAAACAAATTGTTAACTATAATTGCTTATGTTTCAATTTAGCGTTAATGGGAAATAACATTAATATTATAAAAAATACTATTGTATATAAAAATTATTCTTTTTTTCTTTTAGAAACATTTTTTTATTAGTTTTGAAACGTAAATATTTTTTTCCATTTTACTTTAGCAACAATTTGTAAACAATTCAATAAAATCAAGTAAAATAAAATACGACTTAAAGTATAAATACTCGCAAAATAAATTTTTAACGCAATCAAAAGTTCAAATGTTTTTTTTTTTGTTTAAATTTTGTATTACTTATTCCGGTTAGATTATCATCTTGATTGTTTAATTTATCTATTAAGGTTAGTTAATATAAGCCTAGAGTGGTCGAATGTTTGATAATAATTGGCTCTCAAATGTGTGATGTATTGTGCAAGAAAAACGAGCTTATTGTTAGTCCGAGTCACGGTTATACATACTTAATGTAAATCAAAAATTAAGTAGGATGCAACATTCTCAAGTTTAAAAGCTATCAACCATTATCATTTTATATATATATAGATATATATTTGGTCAATTAATAAAATTTAACAAAAAAAATCTTACTACAATTTCATTTTTATCATTTATATATACGATAAATTGGGATCATTCTTGTACATATCAGTCTAAAAATACACGTTTTATAAAAATTTTGTCATTTCCAGTTTGAGACTTAAAAATTTTCCTTAAAGTCTTACTTTAGAAAATAATGTGTACTATTTAAAATTCGTATATTTTCCAATAATTTAACCATATATCTTAAAGAACAAAACCGTAATGAATATAAAAATCATTTATTTGAACGCCTATATATTATATATCCTTAAAACAGTATTCAAAATAGTCTTAATTGAAATTCACAATAAAATTAATTAATTCTTAATAATTGAAAAAAACATTAAAGCAAATATTAGCTTTAGTCGATTAAATTTTTTAAATTAAGTTATAAGTAAACAATTTCTATTAGAATAGAATGCTTATCAAACAAGCTGGGTAGGTAATTAATAATAACAATACATAATTGTAAGGTGAGTCATAATTTTAGAAGAAAAAAGTGGAATGGAACATATAAAGTAATAAATATTTTTTTAATAAAGACATAATTTCTGATAGTCTTGAGCAACTTAGACTATTGTTATTGATAAAAAATACATTGTATTACATTAATCTTTTATAATAATTTTATCAAAATTTATAATACACAATATAATTTTTTTTTAATATTGATTTTTTTTCAATAATAACTTTAATTTTGTTTTTTTTTTATCGAAAGCTCATAGTTGAAATTGAATGTTCTCAACATTTTGTTAAAAACGAAACTGCAGTGCATATTATTAAAGTGATACAGTGAAGAAAAAAGACTAATAATAAAAATGTTTAAAAAAATATTAATTATTATTTTATCAATAATATTAATTATATCGGTTGTAACTGGACAAATATATCCAAAATTTGCCTATTTAACCGATAGTCAAAATAATGGACCGGTCAGTCATCTCGAAACACAATCTAATTTCTATGAAAACGATCAAAATGCTGATCATCTAAGCAATGGGGTATGTTTTAAAAGTGTTTAAAATTATATACTTTTTTAAATATTTATTTCAATTTATTTTTAATATAATATAATTAATTGATAAGAATAAATAATAAGATGATTGAAACGATGCTATTCTAATTTATATTCGAAATTGATCTGAGCTCTATAAAACAATAATGGATTCAAAATGAGTTCCCATAAACAAAATAGAAGTTTTTTTAAAAATTCATATTCTGCTGGTAAATATTCAATGTAACGTAATTTTAATATAAAAATATTATACTTCTATATCTGATTTTTTATATTACAAAAATTATTATATTTATTTAGTTATTTTAAAAGTGAAAAGTTATTGTAATAAGCCGAATTATACTCTGAAAGTTTGACTCTTTTTCAATTAAATAGTTATTTTTAAAAGTGAAAAATAATCTATTTTTAGTAAATAAAATTTCACTGCATGTACGAAATAGTTATATTGTTATTATTTTCCTATAGTACTTCTGTTATAGAAACGATTGTATTTTGTTTTATTATTGTTGTTACAAAACTATACTATTTTTTCTAAAATTGATATTTTTTAAATAATTAACATATTTACTATTGTATGACAAAGGTAATCCCGATCAAAGTTTTACTAAATTTTCATTGAACTTCCTGTATTTAATAATTTACCATCAATATTGTAAACAGAGTAGACACATTCTACTCAGTTCATTCTATCTAAAATAAATAGTTTACTATATGTACTCGTATGTAATTATAAATACGTTACACATGAAATACGTTTTACAAAAGATATACTTACAAACATGTCAATCACATGTACTCGCACATAGTATATCACAAACCGGATATTATCAGATAAACATCAACAATTGTTAACAAATACATTGAGAAAAATTGGTAATATATTTAAAAAAAAAAACAAATTTTTCTTTAAATTATTAGAATTTTTTTTAAACGAAGTTTCCATGCAATAATAATTATTAGTTACATGCTAAATAGTGACGATATACTAAACAAATCTATTTAATTTTTTGACTTAAAACATATTTCTTCTTTACCTAATCAATTTATTTAATTTAGTAAACATGTTTATTATGTAAAAAGTATATTTTAGCAAAAATATTTTGTTATTTTCTGTTAAGATACAGTTTATTAATGACACATCTTGGTATTACTCGTATCTGCATATTTGTTTTAATTTTATATGAATACTGTTAATTTAATATTTCAAAATTGATTTAATAAAATTAATACAAATATATATATATGAATCAATTTTATTATGAGGTAGTAGCAGTTGCTCCCAAGTACCGTAGGTGAAAGTGATTTATAAAACGGAAATTGCGAATTATATTAGCGCCTCAAAATGTCGTGGTCAATTTTCGTATCAAATGCATTTATGGTATTTATTTTTTAAATACGAGTATACATGTAAAATTCTATTTTTAATAGTTGACTGGATTTATGTCAAAATATTTAAAATGCTTATATTATATTATTAAAGAGTTCTTAACACACAGTCAATAAACATTTTATTCAATATTTTTTTATTGCTTGCCGGAATCAGGATGCTACTACTAATCATAGGTTGATACAGTTATTATTATGCTGACTAATATTTTGCATGACACAACTAGATCTTATTTATATATACCATATTCGTATAATAAATAATTGACTATAACAATTTCCTAATAATGATGTATGAAATGATAAAAGATTATATTATGACGCTATCATTCGAATCTTTTCTCTTTTATCAAATTGGTACTTTCAATGTTATTACAATTTATCCAATTTATTAATACCAATAAATCTATTATTCTTGTTATAAATTATTATTCATTAAAGTTATGATTTTATATAAACATTTTATTTGTAGATCTCGAATAAAAGGGTTACTTTATGTCTAAAAAAAACCATTTGCATAATAGGTTTCTATTTGCGAGATCATAAATCTTTACTAAGTAATATTTTAAAATAAAATTTTTTTAATTTGAAAATATTTATAGTTATTATATTGCTAAGAAAATGTATTAAAATATAATATAATTCAAATAGCCCGCCATAAAGGTTACTTGCAGGACTCGATACTTTACAGATAATTTTTGATGACTTCGAATATTTCGGTCTGTAGTCCGGCCATTACTTAAAGAAGGTTGGTTTTTAAATGATTTCAAGTTCGGGTAATGTCTGCATAAATAATATCTTTTATGTAGTCTATTAGAGAGTCTTGATTTTGGAGGCCAATTGACATCACTAAATCTCGAAATTACTGGTAACTTTTCGTGAAATAGATCCAAAATTTGTCGTGTTGTGTGACTTGTGGCTCTTGTTGAAACCACATATCATTCAGATTAAAATGTTCAAGTTCAGGCCACAAAAACGTTAGTTATCTCATACGGCCATAGTACATTGATGATAACTGTCTCCGCTTCTTCATTGTCAAAGAAATATGCGCTAATAAAACGTTCTTACCAAAATACATATCATACAGCCACGTTTCACAGATACAATTGTTTCTCCATAGTCACTTGTCTTTATTCCGAGCCCTATACGAGGTCTGTTAAAAAAATATCGCGAATTTTGAATTTCCGCGGACTACGTATATTTGATTATCGATTTCTTATGGCGTTATGTTGGCACTCATGTCTCTCACTTATGCCGACAAGTTTGGCCATTTTGAATATTCAGTTAATTTTTGACAGCTGCTTTGCTTGCACGTGTTTTGGCTCGTCTTCGATTTTTGCTCAATTTTGACCAAAATCAGCATCGCATTAACATTGCTAAGGAGCTGTTAGACTCTGTCCGCGATGACTCAAATTTGCTCCAGAGGAGCTCCAGACGTTATGACGTGGAAACCAAAGCTCAATCATCAAAATGGAAGCTGCCGCACGAGCCAAGACCGAAAAAAGCGCGCCAAGTTCGGTCGAATGTGAAGGTTTTGCTTACAGTTTTCTTCGATTGCAGGGGCGTGGTGCATCATGAGTAATTTCCACAGGGTAGAAGGGTCAATAAGGAATATTACCTGCAAGTTATGCTCAAGTTCCGCGAAGCAATCCGCCAGAAACGCCCGGATATGTGGAAGGAAAAAAAATAGGCTTTTGCCATTTTTGGCCAAAAACAACACACTTATTATGACGCAGCCACCATATTCCCCAGATCTGCCCCCCCACCTGTGACTTTTTCTTGTTCCCGAAACTGAGGAGCCCCATGAAAGGATGACGCTACGCTACGATTTAGGAGATAAAGACGGCATCGAAGGAGGAGCTGAACAAGACCGCAAAAAATGATTTTTTGAAGAGCTTCGATGATTGGAAAAAACGGCACAAGTGTATAATATCTGGTGGGGATTACTTTGAAGGGCACAAAATAGATATTCATGAATAAATAAATAATTTTTGAAAAAACACAAAATTCGCGATACTTTTTCAACAGACCTCGTATATAAAATTTTTTTAATAATAATGTCAAACAGCAAATATTAAACTAAATAATTATTAGTCCAAAAAAAAACATATAAAATTAAAATCTATGAAAGAGAAACTTTAGTTTCAAAACTACAAAATGGATTACCCCCAATTTTAAATTTATGTTTTTCGATTATTCTGTTATTTATAAATATTTTTGAGATCGAATAAGCGCAAATATTTTTATATCAAAAACTAGTAGTGTTTTTAGAAAATTCCCCATGAACACTATGAATCGTAATGACAAAATTATTTAAAAAAGAATGAAAACCAATTTAATATATTAGAAATATTTCGAAAAGTATTTGTTATTTTACGTCATTGAAGTAAGATCGTCACATAAATCATAAGTATATCATTTTTAGTACAAATACTAACTAATTTTGTAATATTTTATAGACATAATTCTCTGAATAAATTTACTATATAAGAAAATATAAAGTTATATTTTTAAAACAGGTTTAACTAGCTTGTTCTTTTGATATTTATGTACGAGTATAACGTAACTGAAAATACTGGAAAAAAAATCAAAATCCATGTGTTTAGCTAAAAACGTACGAGTACATGTGTACAATGATCATGGAAAATAGTAATTTTTATTATAAAATACCTTCAAAAAATTATAGTCAAGGGTGATTATTAATTTTTTAATATACTCGTATATGCATTAATGCTCAAATTGATATGTAAAAAATTATTATATTATTAATTTTAAATATAATGAAAAAATTGATATATTCTTTTGGTATTGTTCCAAAAAAAAAAATTTTTTTTTGCCCGTTATATGAAAAGGAAAAATGGCCATTTTTACAGAATTTTCTACTTGACCAGTATATAATTTTAAAAATATCAAATATAAAATATTTGAACAAATAAATATTAAGAAAAGTTTAGTTCTGAGCATTTATATTTATACAAAAATTTTTAAGAAATTACAATTTGATTAACTGTTTTGCTCGTACTTATTGTGTTAGTGTGTTATCTGCACTTTGGAGCTTATTTATAAAAATATTAAGCAAAAGCTCTTCTATCAAGGCTATTATTTTCTTATTATTTGTCCATAAAACTTATTAACAGTCTTTTTGCGCGACTACAAATGACTTTGAAAGGTCGACGCTCGTCTATTTAGTACACTAAGCAGTACATTATGTGTAAGAGATATTATATTATGGTACGTGTACAAAATAGGTGGAATCAATTCTGGTTTGTAATGATTTATCCACTTGCAACGATTGTCTAGAGCAAAATTTGTACACAAATAATTTTCATTCCAATGTAACATATTGTACTAGCATGCATTTCCATTCAAATAAAATAGTTATAATAGTAAAGCACGTAGAAACTACCATATGATGAAAATTTTACTCAATTCGATTAATATTCAAAAAATGTTAAAACATAAAGAAAATAAATAAAGGCAAAAAAATGCACCTACGGACTGACTGATTCACGATGGAAGAAGCATAACTTGTTTTCATTAAAATATTTAAGTTCGTATGAAAACCGGAGACAGATTCCTAAAGCTGAAGGTGTTTATCAGCACAGTTAATTGATGAATCACCTGAAGAGAATCTTTGGCGCCTTCACATGTAACTTGAGGACACCATTTAAACCATTTATCTACCAAATCAATTCATTTAAAAATTGGAAAAATGCAAAGAAAATTAATATGTGTACATATTTTCTCCAAAGCACACTCATATTAATTTCGCTGAATTTTAGCATTTTTTTACAGAATCACCATCCATTTCCAATATTTTTACGATTTATCTAATCAATTTAGAATGAATTGAATTAGCACATTTTTGTTTGTTAATTTACTTATTAGCATACATTTTTTCATCTTATATATTTTCACTTAAATAGTTGTATTAATTATTTATTTAATAACTGCTAATCTTTAATAAATATTCTATTTAGTTCTTTTATTTTTGAATTCCCAAACAATTAATTTTGCTATTGCTTTTATATTTATACTGTTCATTTACTTGCAGTTTGCAGTTTGTTATTTAAATAACAAAATATTTTTAAATGGTGTACTTTTTTTAATTCTATTAAAAATCTAAAAAATAAACAGCGTCGAAAACTATCAGTAGCCTTGAAATTCCAGAGATGAGAAAAGCTAGAAAATTCATACGTACAAACGTGGTAAAAATAATTGAACATTATATTATCATGTAATCCTTCTATATTATACATAATTAAAATTTGTATAGGTGAAAAACATAAGTTTTATCAATATTCAAATATGATAACAATAACTCAATTTTTAAAGTACTTTCATGAAAAAGATAACAATAGTAGTTTGGTGTTTTCGTAATTTGTAATTTTTTCTATTAACTTTTATATTTTATTTAGCTCTACATAAATTTAATCTTATATGATTTTTATTTTCAGATACCTTTGGAATTAATCGAAAAAATTAACAATGTCGAAAATGTATCAGAATTTTTTGATGAATTTATCGATAAAAAATCTGTTGATCCACGAGATATTGTTATTCGTAAGTACATATACACATACATATACAATATTTTTAATAATCCACCTTTTATTTGAAATACTTAAATAATATTTACTGGTTAGAGAATTCGAAATATTATTTTTACAAATGATTTTTTTATCAAACAATATTTGGGTCATTAGAAAAATATACAACACTTTTTCGATTAAATTGAAATTTTATTTAGTAACTACATTTTGGGAGAAAAAAACTAAAAAATATATAAGATATCCTTGATCCTAATTACAAGCACAAATAATTGAAAGGCACATATTTATGAATGTAGATAAGGAACACACGTTAAATAATACATTTTTCCAATACATTAGATATTAATATATGTTGATTCGTTATTTAAAAAACAGCCATTTATACGAGGTCTGTTCAAAAAGTATCGCGAATTTTGAATTTCCGCAGGTTACGTATATTCGATTTTCGAATATATTTTTTTAATTTGCAAATATTTATATATATTGTATGTTATGTAGTCTATAGTTATTATATTGCTTAGAAAATGTATTAAAATATAATATTATTCAAATAGCCTGCCTTAAAGGTTACTTGCAGGACTTTACAGATAATTTTTGACGACTTTGTCGAACATTTCGGTCTTTAATTCGGCCATTACTTGAAGGATTTTGGTTTTTAAATGATTTCGAGTTCGGGTATTGACTGCGTAAATATGTTCTTTTGCGTAGTCCATTAGAGAGTCTTGATCTTGCAGGCCAATTGTTATCACTAAATCTCGAAATTACGCATTCTGGGAACTTTCCGTGAAATAGATCCAAAATGTTTCGTGTTGTGTGACTTGTGGCTTTTGTTGAAACCACATATCATTCAGATTAAAATGTTCAAGTTCAGGCCACAAAAACGTCAGTTATCTCATACGGCCATAGTACATTGATGATGACTGTCTCTGCTTCTTTATTTTCAAAGAAATATGCGCTAATAAAACTTTCCTACCAAAATACACATCAGACAGTCACGTTTCACAGATACAATGGTTTCTCCATAGTCACTTGTCTTTATTCCGAGCCCTATACGACGTCTGTTCAAAAAATATCGCGAATTTTGAATTTCCGCGGATTACGTACCACCTTGATCAAAAAGTTCAGAAAATTAAAAATACAAGTTTATTCATCTAAATCTATATTGTCCCCTTCAAAGTAATCCCCATCAACTTTAACACACTTATGCCAGCGCTTGATCCAATCCTCGAAACATTTTTTATATTCAGTTTTTGGTATGTCCATCAGTGCTTCCTGCAATTTTTCCATTACTTCCTCTCGGCTGTTGAAACGCGCTCCCCGTAATGGTTTTTTAACTCGATTGAACAGAAAGAAGTCACAGGGAGCCAAATCAGGTGAATTCGGTGGTTGTTGGATGGTATTTGTTGCATTTTTCGTCAAAAAATTACGAATAATGATGGCACTGTGCGATACTGCGTTATCATAGTGCAAAATCCACGAGTTTTACTGCCCACAATTCTGGTCTCTTTCGGCTAATTGCTTCACGCAAACGTCTCATAACGCCCAAAATGAATCAAAATTCATGATGCACTACACCGTTGTAATCCATGAAAACCGTGACCATTGCCTTCTTTTTTGACTGAAAACGACGTCGTTTTTTGGTCTCGGCTTATTTGGTGAACGCCATTCACTTACCTGATGTCTGGATTGCGTGTCGTACTTATAAACCAGTAATGATCCTTTTGATGAATGTCAAAATAATCCTTTTGATGAATGTCTCCAGTAATGAACATTTTGATGAATGTGGGATCGGATTCAGCCTCGCAAATCATGTCTTTTGCGACATCAACACGGTCTCTTTTTTGCATGAAATTGAGGTCTTTTGGCACCAACTTTGCTGCTACACGTCGGATACCCAAATCATTAACCAAAATGTCGTGGACGGATAGGCAATGTTCAAGTCCTTCGCTATCTCTCTGATGGTTAATTTGCGGTTATTGACCAACATTTCTTTTACTTTATCAATGTTTTCGTCGGTTTTCGATGTCGATGGTCTGCCACTGCGTTCATCATCTTCGATGGACTCACGACCACTTTTGAACCGCTCGTGCCACTGGTAAACGACCGTTTTCTTTAGAGAATCGTTGCCGAAACACTTTTCCAATATTTCCAACGTTCGCGCACCATTAAATCCGTTTTTTACGCAAAATTTAATACAAGTTCGTTGTTGCAAATTTAAATCCATTTCTAAAATTGTAAAAAAATTGCCAACACACACAAAGGCTACGTAACTTTTGCAAATATCAAGCTATGACGCTAAGATTTAGAGGGAATATCAACAACAGATGTACCAACTTAATAAAAAAAACAGAACTCAAATCGGAACGAAAAAAACAGCGCCACACTCCCATTGCTCGGGAACTTTTTGATGAAGGTGGTATATTTGATTTTCGATTTTTTTATTGGCGTTATGTTGGTACTCATGTCTCTCACTTATGCCGACAAGTTCGGCCATTTTGAATATTCAGTTAATTTTTGACAGCTACTTTGCCTGCACTTTTTTTGGCTCGTCTTCGATTTTTGCCCATTTATGACCAAAAACAGCATCGCATTAACATTGCTAAGGAGCTGTTGGACTCTGTCCACGACGACACAAATTTGTTTCAGAAGGTCATGACTGGTGACGAATCATGGGTTTATGGTTATAACGTGGAAACCAAAGCTCCATCATCCCAATGGAAGCTGCCGCGCGAGCCTCTGGAGCAAATTTGGGTCGAATATGAAGGTTTTGCTAACAGTATTTGTTTCGACCCAAATTTGGGTCGAATGTGAAGGTTTTGGATGGTATTTGTTGCATTTTTCGTCAAAAAATTACGAATAATGATGGCACTGTGCGATACTGCGTTATCATAGTGCAAAATCCACGAGTTTTACTGCCCACAATTCTGGTCTCTTTCGGCTAATTGCTTCACGCAAACGTCTCATAACGCCCAAAATGAATCAAAATTCATGATGCACTACACCGTTGTAATCCATGAAAACCGTGACCATTGCCTTCTTTTTTGACTGAAAACGACGTCGTTTTTTGGTCTCGGCTTATTTGGTGAACGCCATTCACTTACCTGATGTCTGGATTGCGTGTCGTACTTATAAACCAGTAATGATCCTTTTGATGAATGTCAAAATAATCCTTTTGATGTATGTCTCCAGTAATGAACATTTTGATGAATGTGGAATCGGATTCAGCCTCGCAAATCATGTCTTTTGCGACGTCAACACGGTCTCTTTTTTGCATGAAATTGAGGTTTTTTGGCACCAACTTTGCTGCTACACGACGGATACCCAAATCATTAACCAAAATGTCGTGGACGGATAGGCAATGTTCAAGTCCTTCGCTATCTCTCTGATGGTTAATTTGCGGTTATTGACCAACGTTTCTTTTACTTTATCAATGTTTTCGTCGGTTTTCGATGTCGATGGTCTGCCACTGCGTTCATCATCTTCGATGGACTTACGACCACTTTTGAACCGTTCGTGCCACTGGTAAACGACCGTTTTTTTTAGAGAATCGTTGCCGAAACACTTTTCCAATATTTCCAACGTTCGCGCACCATTAAATCCGTTTTTTACGCAAAATTTAATACAAGTTCGTTGTTGCAAATTTAAATCCATTTCTAAAATTGTAAAAAAATGCCAACACACACAGAGATAGATGTACTTTTGGCTACGTAACTTTTGCAAATGTCAAGCTATGACGCTAAGATTTAGAGGGAATATCAACAACAGATGTACCAACTTAATAAAAAAAAACAGAACTCAAATCGGAACGAAAAAAAACAATGCCACACTGCCATCGTTCCGGGAACTTTTTGATCAAGGTGGTATATTTGATTTTCGTTATGTTGGTACTCATGGCGTTATGTTGGTACTCATGGCGTTATGTTGGTACTCATGTCTTTCACTTATGCCGACAAGTTCGGCCATTTTGAATATTCAGTTAATTTTTGACAGCTGCTTTGCCTGCACTTTTTTTGGCTCGTCTTCGATTTTTGGCCATTTTCGACCAAAAACTGCATCGCATTAACATTGCTAAGGAGCTGTTGGACTCTGTCCACGACGACCCAAATTTGTTTCAGAAAGTCATGACTGGTGATGAATCATGGGTTTATGGTTATAACGTGGAAACCAAAGCTCCATCATCCCAATGGAAGGTGCCACGCGAGCCTCTGGAGCAAATTTGGGTCGAATGTGAAGGTTTTGCTAACAGTTTTCTTCAATTACAGGGGCGCGGTGTATCATGAGTTCTTGCCACAGGGTAGGACCGTCAATAAGGAATATTACCTGCAAGTTATACGCAAGTTGCGCGAAGCAATCCGCCAGAAACGCCCGGATTTGTGGAAGAACAAAAATTGGCTTTTGCCATTTTTACCCAAAAACAACACACTAATAATGCCGCAGCTACCGTATTCCCCAGATCTGGCCCCCTGTGACTTTTTCGTACTCCCGAAACAGATTCTTTGATCCATTTTTTGAAATGGGCAGAAATCGTAGACGAACCAAAACACGTGCAAGCAAAGCAGCTGCCAAAAATTAACTGTAAATTAAAAATGGCCGAACTTGATAAGTGAGAGACATAAGGACCAACATAACGCCAGAAAAAAATCGAATATACGTAACCCACGGAAATTTACAATTCGCGATACATTTTGAACAGACCTCGTATATGTGCAGTATAAATACTCGCAATGATTATGGTATGGTTTTTAATATAACCAACTAAATATGATAAATATATTTCACATAAGTGAATAAATATTACTTTTTAACATTATTTATTTACTTGTTTCTTAGAAAATCTTTTAAAAAAAAACTACAATATTATTTGTCAATTAAGTATGTGACTTTATGTTAAGTTAGCGCGTATTACTGCTGAGTGCCATCGTGCGACTGACCGCGCAACGCACATTTATTGCCATGGCGCTCAGCCGTGCGCAAGTGAATACCAATGTGTATGTGTAGCATGTGCAGTATGCATGTTGTGTGCATGTTTGTTTAACTGCGTGTATGACTGTTTAGTTTTTTAATCCAATTGCCACATACTCCCCCACAAGTGACTTACTCTCGTTAAAAAATAAACGAATCTGTTCGGTAGACGAATAATTCTCCCTGAACGGAATTGTTTTGGTAAAGAATCTTTGGAAACTTAGTGTCTAAGGTAATATTCTTATTATTATTGTCAATATCCGTTTCTTTTGTCGAATCATTGATTATATTGGTTGGGGGTTCTATAAAATTTGAACTGGGTATCTGTCAATTTTGACGGTTTTTTCGATGCCATCGACAATAATGTCGAAATTTTTAAGTGTTCGGCGAACAACTTTGAATGGGCCGTCGTAAGGTGATTTGAGTGGCGGGCGTACTTTGTCATCACGCAGAAATATGTGGGTGCAATCTGCTAGGCTTTTCTGTACATAATAATTATTGGACGAATGGTTTGATGTCTTCACTATTTGGAAATTTTTCATCATGTTGTCAAGTTCAGTGACAAAGTCCGACGTGCTTTTTGTGAGTGGAGCTGTCTCGAGAAAATCTCCGGGAATTCGTAGTGTTTGACCAAAAATCATTTCAGCCGGCGAAGCATTAATATCCGGTTTGAACATCGTTCGAAGACTGAGTAGAAGTAATGGAAGAATGTCAGACCAATTTGATGCATTGGCATGACATTTAATTGCGGCTTTAATCCCACTGGATTGTGGGTGATACGCCGCAGTGCGAAAATGTTTACATCCGATGATTTTGTTGAGTTCGGTAAAAAGAGTTGAATCAAATTGGCGCCCCTGATCCAAATGTTGAGTTCGGTAAAAAGAGTTGAATCAAATTGGTAATGTACACAAATTGCGGTATACCGTAGTGTGAGATCCAATCACTAATTAGAGCTTTGGCGCAAGTTTCTGCAGTTATGTCATCGATGGGAATGGCTACTGGCCATCGTGAAAAACGATCGATATATGTGAGTGCGATGCGATGATTATTTGACGTTGGCAATGGGCCAACAAGATCGATGTTGATGTGTTGAAATCGTTGATTTGGTACCTTGAAATTGTCCAAAATGGTTCTGTTATGTCGTACAATTTTGCATTTTTTTGGCATTAAATGCAAGAGGACACCCATTTTGAAATGTCAGCTTTCATGTTGGACCAATGTCCAACTTTTTGAAATGTCAGCTTTCATGTTTGAAATGTCAGCTTTCATGTTGAAATGTCAGCTTTCATTTTTCGGTGATCATTTTGATTGTTGCCCGCTTCCCTGGATATGACGCATTGTGCAATAGTTCGAAGATTGTTTGCGAAGATTCGAAGCAATGTATGGACGAATGTTGTCAATTGACATGTCGCAATATAATAGAAGATTCGAATTGGGTAATGATACCCATGCAAGTTTTAAAGCCGAACTTGGATTTTTCAGAATTTTTTCAAGTTCGTTTTCGTCGATTTGCGAAGATACGATGAGCTTGATGCTTAAGTCGTTTGAAATGGTTCCAATGCGTGAGAGCGCATCAGCAATAATATTGTCCCTTCCGGACACGTGACGAAAATCAGTTGAAAATTGCCCGATGAAATCCAAATGACGTAGTTGTCGTGGCGATACTTTATCTGGTTTCTGCAGAAACGCGAAAATCAGTGGCTTATGATCAGTGTAAATGATGCAGTTTCGACCTTCGATCATGTATTTGAAAAATTTAACTGATTGATAGATGGCCAATAAGTGATCATAAGTGCTGTATCTGATTTGCGTGTCGGTAATTCTTTTTGAGTAAACTCCCAATGGCTGTAATTTATTGTCCACGATTTGTTGCAGAACTGCGCCTACAGCAAAATCGCTGGCATTAACATGAACTACCAATTGGGCTCCCGTTACTGGATAAGATAAATAAGTGACAGATGCTAAGTCTGACTTGCATTTTTCGAAAGCTGCGTTAGCTTCATCGGACCAAGCAATCAGTGATTGGTCCTTTTTCTTGTTCCCCCTAATTACGAACTGTAGTTTTCCATGTGTTGCAGCTGCATGTGGGAGGAAACGCCGATAAAAATTCATGAATAGTAAAAATGACGAAGTTCGAACGCTTTTTTTGGCTTTTTGAAGTTCAAAATTGCATCAATATTTTTTGTATTTGGAAGTATTCCATTTGCGGTTATCATATTTCCCAAAAATAGAACTGTCGGTTTGCCAATGTCGCATTTCGCCATGTTGATTTTTATATTGAATTGTTGCAGACGATTTAAAACCAATTCTAAATGTGTACGATCCTCCGTTTCATTCTTTGACGCGATGCAAATGTCATCGATGTACACATAAACAAAATCTAAATCGTGAAAAATCTGGTTCATGTAGCGTTGAAACGTTTGTGAGGCGTTGCGAAGACCGAATGGCATGAATTTGTATTCGAAGAGACCGAATGGCGTAATGATGGCTGTTTTTACGGCTCTCTTCGTCGAGTAGGACCTGATGATATGCTTTGATGAGATCAATTTTTGTGTAAATGGTTTTTCCAGCAAAATTTTGAGCAAAATCATGGATGTGTGGAAGAGGATACCTGTCCGGAACCCTTATAGCGTTGAGTCGTCTATAATCACCGCATGGGCGCCACTCGCCATTGTGTTTTTTTACCATATGTAGCGGTCTAGCCCATGGACTTTTACTTGGTTGACAGATGCCTACTCGCATCATGATTTCAAATTCCTTTTTTGCAGCATTTAATTTCTCGGTATCTAGTCGACGTGCGCGTAAAAAAATTTGTTGTACATTTGTAATTATTTGATGGTTGACATTCGACGTAAGTGTTGGTGAGTTGAATGATGGCGGTTGCGCTAAATCCCTAAATTTATCGAAAATGTCAAAAAAATTGATTGATTTGTTGATGGTGCTGATCCGTTGATAGGTGGCCAGTTGACAGATGCAGTCGACGTTTATTTTTGTAATTTGATCAATCAGCCGTTTGCATTTAATATCGAAGAGTAAATTGAAATGGTCTAAAAAATCAGCGCCAACAATTGCTTGTTTGACGTCAGCGATAATAAATTGCCAAGTAAAATTTCTGCGAAATCCCAAATTTACGTCTATGTGTGTTTTTTTCAAATGTTTTTATCAGTGTGCCATTTGCGGCGAAGAGTTGATAACCATCGGCGTTTGAAGTGCTACCGTAGTAGGCCTTTGGAATAACCGTGTCAATCAAATATTTTCTGTTACTTTGGCGATCAAAAATGCAAAGACGTTTACTTTTCGAGGTGTCCACTTCGCTTGCCTTTGTTTCACAAGTGGAAATAATTAGTTTTTTGAGTCCCCCTTAGTGGACGAGAATTTACAAGGTTCGGTACATTTTTGTGCCACTGCACCGAACTTGAAGTGATAATAGTAATATAGGCTGTTATTGTTAGGACGTGAATTAGATCGTGTGCGATCTTTTGATTAAACGCGACTTTGTAAGCGTCCGCGATTATTCGAAAATTGGGAGAACTTTTTTGAAAGTTCCTCAATCTGATGTGTTAAAGCGAAAATTTGAGGTGACATGTCGTCAGAAGTTTGCCGTGAAGTAGAGGGCGCTGCTACCTCGCTAATTTGTTGAAACGTTGTAATTTCTAAAATTGTGTCCGCCTACTTGCAATTTTTGTCAACTCGCCGTCACCAGTGGTGATAACAGGACGAATTTGTTCTGGCAAACGTTCGATCCAAAGTGTTCTTAACGCCTCATCTGAGAGTGCATTATTTGACAGCTCGCGCATTTTTCGAAGAAGTTGTGATGGCTTGGCATCACCCAATTCGGTTTCTTTTAATAAAATACGCAGTTCTTGCTGATCAAAACAGCTCCTTGACAAGCTGTTTGCTTGAATTCTCTCGCAACGATTTAATTATCCAATTTGGGTTTAGAACTCTTCTTCTTCACACTCTGTTACTTCTGTTTACTGCGATTGCTGACGCTGATCGTAGTAACTTCCAAATAGCCTGGAAGTTACTACAGATGTAGTAACTTCCAGGCTATCCTAGCTGATGGGCGATTGTGTGCCACTTTATTTTCAGCTTCTATGGTAGCCGATTTTGCTGCTCCTGTTTGACTGTTGCTGTTGCGTTAAGTTCACCTTTGCTTTTGTTGTCTCTTCTCTATTTTTTTTTTTTTTATGAATGTATTTTATTTGGTTTTATTATAAGTTTTACTTAAAAATACTAAAGCAATGTTTTTATTATTGTTACAACTTAATGTCCTCATTGGGGATCTCTAACTTCTGTATTAAATGTGACCTTAGTCCTTTTTTTTAGTTTTTTTTCTTCTATATAATGTTTTTTTATTAATATGTTTTGTTTCTTTATATTTACTTTATTTCTATTTAATTTATCATGGAAATTGTTCCTGAAAACCATGTTATCTAATTTTTTTTTTATGTTAAATTTACTATCTAAACTTACTTAACCTATGCCTTAACTACAATAATTTCAATTTACTTCTTGATATGATATTTATTGTCTTCTAATTGTTTGTAATATTTGTAACCAGTATTTGTTTTTTATTTTCCTATCTTTTTGTGGTATATATGTTACATGTCGTATCTTAGTTCTTCTTGCATATTTTCAAAATTCTGGTTTGGGTCATATAATATTTTTTTATTTGTAGCTCTTCAAATAAAAAAATATTATATTACTGTTGTTCTTTATATAATTTTTGCTGTCTAGAAATATAAATGCTTCAGGTGGTATGAATCCTGTTGTTAGCGTTTGTCTAATATAATCCTCGTTTGGGTATATAGTGTGTGCTATCAGGCTATTAGTATTTTCGTTTACTCTTACATAGTGTTTTCTTATTAACTTTATTATGAAATGGTCTATTTTATTTATTTTACTTTTTTCGTATAGTATTTGATTTGATATGTAATGTTTATTCATGTGATTTATTTTTCTGAATATTCCTGAGCAGTGACGTACGCATTTTCGTTCATATTTTCTTAGTAATTCCATTATTGATGGCCTTATATTGTACCAAATTGAGCATCCATATGTTAGAATTGGTCGAATTAATGTTTGGTATGATATAATTTTTACTCTGTTGCATATTTGCTTACAGTAAAATAGTTTTTGTGTCGCCATGAAAGCTTTAAGTGCTTTTTCAATTTGTATTCTTATATGTGCTGTAAAGTTTAGGTTTTGTTGTAGTGTTATTCCTAAGTATTTAACTTTTTTTTTATTGGTAATTTTTGTCCCATTTGGTGTTGTGATGTGAAATTTTCTCCAATTTTTCCTTACATCTTGGTTGGTTTTCTCTATGGAGTTTCTAAATAGTATCACTTCACATTTACTACAATATAATTTATTCTTAATTTTCAAGAATCGGTGTACCTGTGTATTTTATTAAAGATGTTTTGAATTTTGTTTTGTACCACACTTGCCTTTCTGTTCGACGCATATACTATTATGTCATCTGCGAATGCTAGATTTGCACTTGTTGGGATGTCTTTGTTCAGTGTTTCTTGTAGTTCACTTATATATATGTTAAAGAGTATTGGAGCGTTCACCGTTCCTTATTGTTAACCATTTATTACTTTGAATAATTTATCTGTTTTGTTTTCTCCATCACTAATAATAAATGATTTATCACATATCATCTCTTTTATTATTTTAATTAGATGTGTTGGTATCTGGTATTGAATTAATTTATATATTAGTCCATTTATCCATACTGAGTTAAATGTTTCTTTTAAATCTATTAGGCATGCTCCTATACAATCCTTTTTATTTATTGCCCAGCATATATCTGATGTTAATTTATTTATTGCGTGTATACTGGAATGTTTAGCCTTAAATCCAAATTGATTTTCAGGGATAATATTTTTTACTTCTACTATTTTTATAATGTTTTTATTAATAATTTTTTCAAATATTTTACTAATATTGGGCAACAGATTAATTGGTCTGTAACTTTTATGATCCGAACGTTCATTTTTTGGTTTTAATACTGGTATAACCTTTGCTATTTGTTTTTTTAAGCTATGTTTGGTATTTCATCTATCCCTGTTGACGTTTTGTTATTTAGTTCCGCGAATAATGTCGTTAATTCATCTGTTGTTATAAAATAGTCCTTATTTCTTTCGTATTCATTTAATTCACTACTTTTAAATTCTTCGTTAAATTTTGTAATCTTCACATTATTTTCTAAGTCCTTATATATTTCATTATTTAGTAATCCAATTCTCTTTTCTATTTCTATTGTCCTATTATCAGGATATTGTGTATTTATTTGTTTATGCATTGACTCCACCGATTTACCAAATATGTTTAAGATATCAATAGGTTATTTTATTATGTATTTGTTGTATTCATCTAATTGTAATTGACTTATGTTTATATCTGCATCTGTTATAATCTGTATATCCGTCTGGTTTATTTTTAACTGCTTTATGTTTTGTGTACCTTTTTGTCTAAATATTTTGTTTATAATAGGAAACATATTTTTTGAATTTGAAAGATGTATTTTTTTAAGGACTTTTTCCCAGTGTTCATTTTTATTTTTATGTATGTTTTGTGTGATTAGTGAGTTTATGTTTGATAGTAATGATTTTAGCCTGTTTATTTGGTAGTTATTGTTGTTTCGCTTATATGATTGTTTTATTGATGATAATAAATGGCTTTTATGTTATTGTAATTTTGTTAGTGTTTTATTCATGAATTTATCAGTCATATTTTGTGTTGTGAATTTTGGTACTACTTCTTCTATTGTTTTTTTGATTATGCTTTCTGTTTTTATTATGTATTCTTCAAGTTCATGGTTCTCTAAATTTTTATTGTTAGGTATATTTCTTGAGTTATTTTCTGTCATTTCTTGTAAGTTTTTCTGCATGTTGTTTTGAAATTTTTTCCAAATTGTTTTTTTCCAGTTATATTTCAAATTTGTCGCACTCACATTTAGTTCTAGCCTCTGTTCTTGTTTTTCTAATTTTATCATTATTTCTAGTGCGTTATGATCACTATCGTATGCTAATGTGTTGAGTTTATTATTATGTGTTTCTATTTGTAGTCTTGTATCTGCTATACATAAGTTCAGGTATGATTTAGTTCTCGGGTATGTTGCTTCTTCTGTTCCATATAATTTGGTTTTGTATTTAATTTCATTATTATGCAGCCTTTTACATAAGGCGTTACCTCTTGTGTTGTTTGTTTCATTGTACCAATCCTTATGTTTAGCATTAAAATCTCCCACCACAATGTAGTATGTATATAATTGTTGTAAATTTAGTATTTCGAATATCTTATTAATTTCATAAGTGAATATATTTTCATTTTTCTGTGGTGCATATGCTGCCACTATGTATAATTGATCATTTTGCGCAATTTTTATTTTTATAATGGTTGTCTCAATGCATTTAAATTTTTCTATAACACTATTTTGTATTGTTTTATACTTTATATGGTTTTTTATTAATATAGCTGTACCACCCCCTTGTATCGCATCTTGTCTATCATTTCTTATTATATGATATTCTTTAAATGTAATCTTATGATGATGGTTTAATTTCGTTTCCAGCAGTATCATAATGTCTGGTTTATGTACCATTAGGACATGTGTTAAAAATGTTCTTTTATTATTTGAAATTATTGAGTTTACATTTATCGATATAATTTTAAATTCTTTGATATTGTTTGTGTTGATAATCATTCTATGTCAAATTTTGTCTCTTCTATATATGTCAGTGCAATTTCACAAACAGAATGTCCGTCACGAATAACTAAATACCGTAAATACACAAACGCACTGTCAGTCAAAATAACAATCTCCTCTCCTTATTTCTCTTCAGCTGTTTCGCTGACAATTTGTGCTCATGTATATAGTCTGTTAATATAGTTTTCTTCTTTTTGCCTTAAGTACGCTTTTAACAAATTGCCTATTTGAGAAATTACACTTCTTATCACTTTGACTTGAATTTTATTTTAACACACGTACAAATATGAGTCACACGATTTAGATTTCAGACCTCAATACACACATCACGTCGGAGTCACCAATGTGATTTTTAATATAACCAACTAAATATGATAAATATATTTCACATAAATGAATAAATATTACTTTTTAACATTATTTATTTAATTGTTTCTTAGAAAATCTCTAAAATAAAAAACTATTATTTGTCAATTAAGTATGTGACTTTATGTTAAATTAGCGTGTATTACTGCTGAGTGCTATCGTGCGACTGACCGCGCAACATCACATTCATTGCCATGACGCTCAGTCGTGCTCAAGTGAATGCCAATGTGTATGTGTAGCATGTGCAGTATGCATGGTCTGTGCATGTTTGTACAACTGCTTGTCTGAATGTTTTAGTTTTTTAATCCAATTGCCACAATGGTTTTTCCAACGTAAATTTCCAATCCATTCATTCACGCACGCTCTTTCCACGAAAATATTTGTAAAAACTTTTTGCTTTTTATCAATTTTAAATAATTATAGCTAATAATATACTATTTAATTACTTTGTAAGCAAGAAAACAAAGATTTTATAATAAAATATTTATTTCACATATCATTCAAAATTACATTCTGTTTTAAAATAAAAAAATACAAAATATATATGGGGAAATAAAACTACAATGAGCTAAGTTTTTTTCCTTTATCTTAAAATTATATTAAAAAAGTCTTGCAAAACGATTTGTACTAAATGATTTATCTTTTTTATCGTTAATGGATTTTTCAGTTGCATTCTTATCAGTGGCACTTTGAAAATCTGTTATAAGATTCCGCCTCGCCGAATTTGCCTTTTGTAAATGCTCATATACTATTAAATAGAATAATATAAAATTGTTTTTATAGCATTTTCGAAAAGAAATTTTCAATTTAACTTGTCGACTTCTTGAACGGGGTGATTCTTCATAAACAAAACTTTTGGTATCTTCATCATTATTGCTATCAAGCATTCCAACTGTTTCTATATACATTAATCTACTAAACGTATCGCTTGTATTCGTTGGATTTGTTGCTAATTGGCTTGTAGATGTTTCCCCTTGTATTCTTGCATATGAAGTATTAGTATTTCGTTTCTTAAAGAAATCTTCATTATATATTTCACCGTTTATTGAAGTCGATTCCATGCTATTACATTCTTCTCGTTCATTAGATTTAAATCGCTTTTTTAATGGTTCATTGGATTCGTCTTCATTATCTTCAACTTTGAAAATTTTAGGCGTTGAGCAATCGCTATTTACATACCATAAACCATCTTGAGGAGTAGGAAGAAAGATCCTTCCTTGATTTAATTCTGGTAGTATCGGTGACGAATTAGTAATTGTCAAAGGTGTACTGAAATTATATGTGCCTAATGATTCATTAACTTTGGGACTAAATAATTTCTCCACATCGTCATCACATATTTTTTTGCTAATAAATTAAAAATGAAATAAATTAAATAATAGAATTAAACGAAAAAAAGCATTCAAATTACGTTTTAATATGACTTGATTTATATTCAATCGGATCACAAAAAATTGCTTTTGAAAATGTTTGCTCATGTAATAAATCTAAATTTTGCCTTAATTAAGGGAAAAACATTTATTTGTAAGTTTTTATTTCTCAAATTATTATTCTATTCTAATACACTACTTGACAAATTCATATATTCTCTCTTTTCCACGTATGCTACGACCAAAATAATCCAAGATAGCATTTGTCGCAAGATGTTGCTTAAAAAAACCAGATCTTTCACGACAAAATTCCAGAAATAAATCTAATATTTTCTCTGGATGTACGTCAATCAATTCTAAAATATTAAAAAATATAAATTCTTATTAAATTTGAATTGCTTAAACTATTTAAAGTTAATTGTATTATTTTTATATATTTTACAGCAACAGGCGAAAAGATTGAAAGAAGTGAGTATATTTCTTCATAATTTCAACAACAAAAAAAACCTTTTAATTTTTACATTTTTTAAATTAAGGTGCTGCTGTAATGGCTAAGCCTGCTGGTTGCATGCCAGATAGTGCTGTTGTTCCATTAAAACCAGATACAGAGTACGATGATCCGACAATAATTTATTTTCCGTCATGTACAAGAGTGAAAAGATGTAGCGGTTGCTGTTCTCATGCCCTTCTATCATGTCAACCAGTCGAAACGGAAACAATAACATTTACGGTATGATTTAATAAAAATAATAATAGCAATAATAAATGGCAATCACATTATATTTTGCACAAATTCTTTTAGGTCATTAAATCACAATTTGTTGGAGGCAGTAAAATGGAATACAGAGGCAAAGAAATTGTCTTGGTCGATCAGCATACGAAATGCAAATGCGACTGTAAAATGAAGGAGTCGGTAATTACTAAAGCTTCACTCTTGTAATAATTAAAAATATTAAATTTATATTTTAGGATTGCAACTACTTGCAACGATATGAAAAATCACAATGCAAATGCGTTTGCACAAACTATGAACATCAAAACAAGTGTCTAAGGGTAAGTTTATTAATTAATAAGAAAGATTTTTTAAATATAATTGATTTTATTTTAAAACTTATCCAATTTGTTTTGAATATTTTCCAAACAACCTGTCTTATGAATAATAATAATTTTATGTGAACATAATACAGATAAATATAATCTAGCATTTCTATAATATCGTAATTGAATTTCTAATTTATAGAAAACCTCACTTTTATTTTACAAGAACATTTCAATTTTATAAATTTATTTATTTACGTAAAGCGCAATATAGAATTAATATGCGACCAATGTAAAACATTATGCAAATATTTACTTTGCACTTGTGCAATTCTTTTATAGAAAACGAAATTATAAACTATAATTTTTTTAAATTTATTTTATTTGAATTTCTTTTTATAGCAAAGTGGTAAAATTTGGGATGCTGAGAATTGTACATGCCGATGTCGAGAAGTTAAAGAATGTACAACAGGAACTTTCTTTGATGAAACTCAGTGTCAATGCTCACAGGTAGAAAATTGATGATGGAGCATCCTAAGTAAACCATAAATTTCACGGAATAATTCATATATACACATCACGAAATAGACTAAACATGAATTCACTTATATACGGATATACTCGTATACACAGATATTTTTTCGATGGCATTTTCAATGGATCATTAGCAAATTATTAATTACTTCTTAATTCTTTTAGATAGTCTAATATGAAGTCATTCTATAATATTATAAATATAGATGTAAAATCTCCGTCAAAGATTAGTTTTAAGAATGTTTAAATATCACTCATTATTACGCTAAAAAAAAATAAGTTATTATCTTTTGAACTAATATAATTTATGGGAATAAATTACGAGATACGCGTTTAATATCGAATCCGTGAGTATATTTATATTTGAATGCGTCGTAAATTTTTATGTGCAGTTAATTAATCTGCTTTTATTTATTATATATTATATTTGGGCTTATAAACAATATATTACAGTGTTTCCATAATAACTTACTGATTATGCAAATACAAAAAAGAGCTTAACTGCTAAAAACACTCTTTCGAAACAGAAACTATAATTGGAAGGTTTTGGCTAACATATTTTTACTTACAATGTCATATTTAACATAAAATAATTGTTTATTTAGAAAATATAACACATTCTTTATTTACTTTAATTTCTTCCATTTATTAGGGGGTTATAGATTTATACTAAATATGTTAATTTTTTTTTAATTTCTTTATAAATATTATCTTAATACTGTTGATTTTTATTCATGCACAATATTTTCTAATTTCAGACAGCATTATCTATTCTCGATCGAAAGAAATTTATTATAAAACCTGTCCCGGTGGCACCCGTCGCAGCAGCTACTCGGCAATAAATGAAAATATAATCGAAATTTTGCCCTACAATACAAACAATTTATATTTGGATTTCCAAAAAATGCATGTAGTATAATTTATAAATATAAAAGACTTATACAATTAATTTAACTGAAATTTTATGCGTCACAATAAACAAATTAAAATCTAGTTAAATAAGCAATATTTAATAATGAAATTTGAATTTTTTATATTTATTATATTTCAGATAAATAACAAATAAAAGTTAAACTTTTTTATTTATTGTAAAAATGTTATTATTTATAAGAATCCAAAGATTTAATTGATTATTATAAACAATCGTTAATATATTTTAAGCCTTCATAATTGTACATATATAAACTTATTAATGAAAATAAATTATAATATTATGTTTATTCTAAATACGTTTATCGAAATAAATAAATATTAAGTTCTTAATTGGTCAATATTTAATTTCTTAATTGTACTATCGATGTTGTTTTTAATGTAAACAATTGTGCGAGATCGCTTCATATGCTATCAAACAATTGAAAATTATCGAACTTGTTTTGGATTAAACATAATTTAATATCAACATTTAAGTGAAGAAACTAATCCAGAATATACAAATTTATTTTATAATAATAAATTAACTTATTAGCAGAGATAGAAATAAAATACGATTTCAAATTATAGCTTGGCAGCCTTTCCAAAAAAAAATGCACGCGCACCGTATACAAACCAAATTAATTCACAATTTTTATACTTGCATAATACCACATATTTTAACAGCCAAATTTAATTGTTATTCTAAAATAAAATGAGAGTAACTACCTTCGTTTTTATCCATTATTAAAAAATATATATACAAAATAACAAAATTAATAAACTACATTGGAAGTACGTACATATAATGACATTTGTACGATTAATGAACTTTGCTATGAACTATTTCGAAATTGTTGACAGGTTAACCAACATTGAAAAATAAAACCAACAAACTCGAAATCCGAGTATTTTAAAAAAAAATTTGAAAATATATGATAATAATGCTTTTATTACGAAAAATTGGTATTTCTTGCAAATTAAGACAAAATATTGTTGTTTTTTGTTATTCAATATTCAATAAATATAAAAAATACGTAGATATACAATCATACAATTATTTAATAAAATATTTACAGTCGATCGTATTTATGAAATGATTGTGACTAGAAAAAATTATATTCAAATTAAGAAACAGTTATAAAATATAAGCACACATTTTATTAATTAAAAATATAATATATAGATGTATTTAAAATATTATCAGTCAAACTTTAAAATGAAAATAATAAAAGTTAATTTTGTTTTAATTTGATACTATATGTCATGTATATCAGAATATCTTATATAATTAAATATTTAATCAAAATTACTGAGTTAAAATTAACAAAAAATATATAAAATTAATTATTTAATTGTGCGTATAACTATTTTAATAAAAAAATTAATATTATTCAAAGAATGGACGTCTCTTTTTTTTCAAATAAGGATAGGAGGGTGTTGTCACATCTAATTTTTGACTTTCATTCGACAGTCTAGAAAATGATATATATTAAAAATTAAGTAATTTTTGTTGTAAATATATAATTTTTAATGCATATACTTTAATTTTTTTGGTGTGTGATCAGATTGCTTCTCGTCTTCTTGTTCTTCAGAGTCAGCGTCGATACCATAGTCATCAAAAATATTTTCTTTTTCCTCATCCTTAATATTCTTATTTACACACGCATCTGAACATTTGCAGTGTTCACTGCAAACGGTATCATTTCGCCGACAACTACATATCCTATTTGAGCAATTCTTCTTACACGCACACCGCGAGGATCCGTCCGAGTTTCGTTTGACTCCATTTTTAGAAATATCTTTCTCCGTTAATTTATTATCACGATTACGGAATTTGGGAGTTTTTACCCAATCCGGATCTTTTTCATCATCTTCGAATTCTTCTTCTGTCTCAGTAAAACTTACATCTACCGGTTCCTTAAACTTTAATTCCTTGAAATTGATAAAACATCGAAAAATTGAAATTTATTGCACAAATAAAAATAAAACAAATATTGAATCTAACCGTGCTCCTTTTGTTGGTTGGTTTTTTAAATTTATATGCTTCTTCCAATTGATGTTTATATTCATTTGCAAGATTTTTATATGATTCTAATTCTTCACGAAGCGTATCCACTTTGTCTAAAGTTTCCTGTTGTATTTTGATTCGTTCCTTCGTTTCTGGATTCTCTTCATCGTTCACGTTTTGAGGAATCTTATTTAATTCTCGTAACAATACAGTTATTTTTTCCTCATAGTTCTTTTCTATAAAAGCTAATTCTTCCGTATGTTCTGCTTCTAATTCGCTAATTCGATTTTCTAAAATTGAAACTTTTTCCTCTGTTGCCTCAATAGCTGGTTGCAAGTCATTTATTTTACAATTTTTTATCACCAATTCCTTCTTTATATCAGATAAAATCCCAAATAAATGTTTCACTGCCGCACGAGCTTCGGCCAAGTTTTGGATTCCTTCGCAAATACTCTTTAGTTTCGCCTCAATATCCGACGAAAGCAACTTTTGTTGTAGGTCATTAATTTGAGTATTTTGAATATCCAATTCCTCTTCCAAAGATGCTTTTTGTTTAATATCGCACATTTCAGATGCATCCATTTCTTTAAGCCGACTAGTCAAAATTGCTCGGTCGTCCATTAATTGTTCTAAAGAGTATTCTGCATCAATTACAGAAAATACAACATCCATAATGTTATCCATCCAAGATAATATTTGATCGAACTTTCCTTGGGCATTATTAGACATATTTTTCCGATGAGCTTGCGCAGTTGTTTGTTTTTCAATTGCATCTTTAAGTCTGTTCAAAAAATTCAAATTCATTATTTAAAATACTCAGCAGAATTCATATTTATTTATTTACCTTTTATTTATGGCAACAACTTCTTCAAATTTCCGTTTAAGAACATTGCGTTGTTTATTGTGTAGCGATTCCATTCTAGCCATTTCATTTTGCCGTTTTCTATCTTTTTCTTTAAGTTGTGTAACTTCCTTCTCTCGACAGAGTTTCCATTGGCGGAAGTTCTCATTCTCGGTACGCATTGTTCTTATAAGTTTAACCCTTGCTGCCTTCATTTCCCGAATTTCATTGTTTAGATTATTTATTTTTTCAGATTGTTTCTCGCGCATTTTCAGCAATTTGGTTTTTTGCATATTATCTCTCTTCAAGTCAGAAATTTTCTGCTCCAATTGTTGTACGCGTTTTCTCCTTTCTTCTGCTAGTTTAGCCGAAACATTTTCCTTTGTCGATTTTAATTTAGCTATTAATTCGTTCTTTTCAGCTTCCAATGTTTGTATCATGTTTTCATATTCACTGACTCGTTTCTCGTTATCCTCTTCAATATCGTATGAATGGAAATTAGTCATATTCCCAAAGACCTTTTGATGTAGCTCTTCCTTAAGAACAAGTTCCCTGTTAAGTCGTCGTAACGCTTCACTTAATGACACTTGCTTCGAATTGTACATGTCTATTTTTTGTTGGACGTCTTCCATTTCTCCAAAAGAATGTCTATTTATTCCATTGATAGAATTGTTTTCAGACGCAGACGATTGCTTTTGTAATATTAATTCATTTTTATTTTTTGTTAAATCTTCATCGATAACTTCGATACCCTTTTTAATTTCTTCAACAGCATCTTTCAATGCTGGATTATTTGTCGAAAAGTTTTCACTGTTAATATTATTATTCAAAGTAATAATAGAATTCTTTAAATTATGGAACTTTTGATGTAATTCATCGTGCGCTGTCTCAGCCAGAACCGCTCTCATTTCGATGTCAGCAACATCCTGCAGTGAAGTTTGCAGTTGTTGCTGGAGTTTCCTATTCTTTTCCACTAAGTTAGCATTTATTTTTCGTAAGTTTTCGATATCTGTTTTGGATTCCTTAGAAAGATGTTCCAAACTTTCTGAGCCGCTTCCACTTAATAGTTGCATTCTTAAATTTTGTATGATACCATTCAATCTATTGATTTCTGCTGCTTTAGGATCCTGATTCACGATTGGTTTATTTTTTATTTTTCTTGCACGATCGGCGTAGCGTAGTGTACTCAAAGTTTCCTCTAAATTATAGTCTGCAGGACTTACACAGGCGATCATTAAAGTTATTGAATTTCCACCAAGCGAATCTTGCAACAATCGAGTTAATTTAGAATCTCTATATCCTACATAGCCATTTGTACCTTGCCCACCTATTAAAATAACAAATTATAATTAGAATTTATTTTTTCTGATCAAATATGTAAAAAAAACTTAGAACTCACAGCCTAATGCAGATATTACATTCCCAAGAGCAAGTAGACCCTGGTTGATCTTGACACCCTCTTTGAATCGATCACCAGTAGCTTTAGTTTTCTTCGATCTTTCTGAACCAGCCAGATCGACCAAGTGGAATTTCGCAGTTGTTAAAGTATTACTAAAATAATACATCAAATTAACCAATGTACTTTTTATGATATATTCATTTGAATTTCAAAAAAAAACATATATCTTGTTTAAATATATGTTTTTGAAAGTTAAATTTATAAAATATTTTTTTTATTATTAAATTTATATGAAAACATTGGATATTGTTTCCTTTTAATAGAGACAATATATAAAAGCATACTTACGTGTCCATAGCCTTTATCATTTGGACTGATACTGTAAAAATTGCATGCGATCGACTCGACTGGGCATTCATTGCAGTTGCGCCTACGGCTCGGCCACGAGAACCTTGTATAAGACAGTTTGTAGTTTGTAGCGCATCATTAACTGACTTTTCTGTAAGTCCTGGTATGATAATACCCTTGTTTCCATCTTCTCTTATATCGACCACAGCCTGGTCTCGCGGAGCATTTGATAGCAAATCATACAGCTGCTCTTGATATAGTTCAAGGAACGAACAAGTCACTGTGAATGTATATTCAGGCATAGTGTCAATCTTCTTAAAAATATCATTCATTGCACGTGGAATAACACCAGCATTTTCATTCATTTCACCATCAAATGCAGTTCCCATGGTGTAAGTTTTACCAGAACCAGTTTGGCCATACGCTAATATAGTGACATTATACCCTTTAAAATTTTTAATAAAATTAGAATAATCATTATTAACTATTATGCATTACTAACAAATTCTAGCAAACCTTTAAACAAATTATCGACCATGTTTTGTACGCAAGTATTATAAAGATCTTGTTGACATATTTCAGTAGGAAATACATAATTAAAAGTGAATGGTTCATTATTCCTAACAAGTATTTGTGGCTCTTCTGCAACTTTTTCAATTACATTACGGCATCCTCGATCTGTTTCAGATTTAACTAACGGTCTTATTCTAACGGCAACACGTACACTATCCATTTCCGACATCTAAACTTAATTATCATTTACTCCCTAACACACGCCAAGCTATTAATTCTTTTTTAATTACTACAATCGTTACTTTTAATTCATTTAAAATTAAATCTATACTGTATTAGTAAACTTTCTTATTTCGATCTTTTTTAATTACAAATATTAACAAAATAAAGCGCTAACTTATCAATAAATCGACGCGATAATTCAAGTTACATAAATTGCTTCAGTAAATTTCGAATAATTGAAAGCGGGAACGGTCTTAAATGTCAGTTCAATTTTTTGTTATTCGCTTTTTGTAGCAGATGTCGCTTAAACTATATGTGTGTAATAACTTTCCTTAAAGTTAAAATTAATTATAATATAAAAATTATTTAAATAAAATATTATGAAAGAAATTCATTTTTTTGTTTAAATTGAAAATAGAAATAATTTTTATTACAAAATTTCCTATGTTCTCAGATTACAAATTTTATATACAGATGACACCGAAGTTATTTTTTTTCAGCATAGCCAACTGTATGATAAAGTTGTCAAATTCTAAAAAGAGGAAGAGAAAATAGCAAAAGAAGTAAAGAAACCAAAATTATCATAAATTTTTGTTTTATTTTCTATAAACAATACTGATTATCAGACATATTTTTAATAAATCAACAATTAGGTTTAGAAAAATTGCCTCTTTATTTTATTGTAATTATAATTATTAATTCAAGTAGCAAAAATTCCAAATCGATATTTATAAAATAATGTTTACATATAAATGGGTATAATAATAAAATGAAAACTTTTGTTATTTTTGTCAAATCTTTCAAATGCATTTGCAGTTTATGAAATAAAACGAAAAGGAAAGGAAAAAGTGTTTCTTTGTGTCAATGTGCGAGTTTCAATTAGATGATGAACAATAGAATGTGAAGATTACCCTAAATAAAGCATATACATGTGTGAATCAGAAAAAATAGGATAAAAGAGGCCTTTTCGATTTTGTGAGTATATAGTTAAAATCGAAGTGTTAAAATCTAAATTGAATTAATTAAATTAGTTAGTTATAGGTTTCAGTCTAGTCCAACTGTCAAGTATTACGCTGTGTTAATTTCAATAGTGCATATCATAGGATGTGCAAAAATGATGCGTGAACGAGAATCTGTTTCCTTTACATCTTCATCAGAAGAAACCACCAGTTCTACGTCAGAACTCAATGAGACATTGGAACCAGTCGACTATGATAACATATTTCTTAGAGATGTTATTATAGACCAATACGCCAATGATGTTATTGACTTTAGTTCACAGTATGGAAGTGATCTCAGCATATCCTATACAGCTCTTAATATAACAGGCCGTCCATCCAAATATCCCGATTATGGAGACTTTCCTGAAACATTTGCCATGGTATGAAAAAATTATTTCAATATTTTTTCTTTCTTTTTTTAAAAATTAGAATTTTTTACAGTTAATTTGATTTAATTTTTTAATTCGATTAAGCTTTCAAAGTATTTTAACTTCGCTTATTTTTTAGCATGTACAATCAAACAAAACAAGGAGAAACAAAGTGATATAAAATTGTTGTTTTTATTTATTTAAATAATATGTAAATAGTTTTTAAAATTTAAATAAATTGTAAATATTATATACCGTAGAGATAATATAATAAAAACTATATTTTATGGTTTTAGCGAACATATGGCACTTGGTGGGAAACGGCACCATCAAAGGTTTCAGAAATTAATCCGCAAAATTTTCCAAAAATTCAAGCTCAAGATTTTATAGGTACTGTGAAATTATTAAAATAAAATCATATTATTAATATTTGTATAAAATTTTAGTTCTAAAATTCGAACAATATGTTATACCAGAAAAACTAATCATATACGAAACATACAATCCTGGTGCTATTGTTAGAATATGGTCTTACAGTATTAATAAGCAATGGTTTTGCTTATGGGAGAGTCCTCCATGTTTTTGTAAAAATGCAGCGCGTAAATTTATGCCATCCATTAAAAAAATGTCTCTTCCAACAAGGTGACTTATATTGAATTAGCGACAGAATATTAAAAAATAGATTTAAATTTGAATTTTAATTATTACAGCATAATAAGACTAGAATTTGATCATTCTGGGTTAGACTATTTTACTGAAATCGATGGTGTTACGCTTATTGGTAAAGCGTGCAATTCATTTACAAACCCCGAAGTATCATATGATTATTTACGTCATCATAATTGGAAAGGTTTGTTGTAATAGCAATTCACTTAAATATATATGATTTTGGTATAACTGATAATAATGCAAATTTGCAGGGCCCATTTCCCGAAAACTGGAAAGCATTAAATTTCGACCTTGTATAAAAGAGAACTATCAAGATTATATACAGAAATTTCTAGTTCGTGATTTGGAGAAATTTATAAGTGAAGCTGGACTCCTGCCAATTGAAAAAGAAACTGAAAATGACAATACTCAATTAAGTCTGAAAGATATGCCTGTAAGAAAAAAACATTTTAAAATTTAACGCACCAATATTTATATTTTCAATATTGAATATCTATTTCTTGTTGTAATTTCAGTATGAAATTTTACTAAATATATTTTCATATTTGGATTTAAAATCACTATTCCACGTGGGACGTGTAAGTAAATTAATGTACGAGGTATCGACTCATTCATTGTTATATTGTGAAATAAATCTAATGCCCTATTGGCATTTGACTTCATCGGAGCTTATAAATTCTTTGACAAAACGGTTTGACTATATTATGTTTTTTATTTATTTATAAATTTACTTATCAACGTATATTTTTACAGAGCTCAACTTTTGAAGAAATTGGATATTTCATGGTGTGGATTATTCAATTCAGTATCGTCAACGGAGTTTAAAACGTACATAAATCCTCATTTTCAGTTTTAATTGTTATATTTTCTCATATGTCTATGTATTGTAGATTTATTCAAACGTGTGGAAAAAGTTTGACTCACCTTAAAATGAATTCATGTGAATTTTTAAATGCATCATGCCTAGAGACTGTTGGAGATGTTTGTGTTAATTTAAAAGGTAATTCATATAAGTTATTTTTCTGAAATGCATTGATTTTACTAAATAACTATTTTACTAATTTATTACAAATAGAATTATCGTTAAGAAATTATATATCATATGCACCGATGATTAGCTTTCGTTTAGCTGATTTGAAAAATTTAGAAAGACTGGACCTCTCTCGAACATTGATGGAGACTGATTTATTACTATTAATACTCAAAAATAATCCAAAGTTGAAACATTTAAATTTAGGTAAAATAATAAGTATATTTTAAATGAGTAAATTTATAACTTTTAAAATTGTAGCATTTTCTGGAATTCACATTAATATGGATGATATTGCATTGCATATTGCTAAATATAATCGGGAATTGATTTCGTTAGATATGTGGAAATCTCACTCGCTATCTTCAATTGGACTTCATGCATTATCCATGTGTCATAACTTAGAAGAAGTCGATTTTGGATGGTGGTATATTAGAATTTTTTTCTTATTGAAAATATTTATTCATAATAATAATGGTTTGTTCGTTTATAATTGTTATTTCAGTCTTCGAGAAGAGGCTACACCAAGTGAAAGTTTAAAAAGTTTACTAAAAGGCTGTCCAAATTTGAAAAAGTTATTCTTGGCTGCTATAAGAAGCATTTCCGATCATGATTTAGAGAACATTGCAAACTTATGCCCAAATCTAGAGCAATTAGATCTGATGGGCGTTTTAGGAATTTCAACAGAAAAATGCCATGAGTAAGTATACTTATTTGCTTGTAAATATATATAATATTCTTTATTTTGTCCCAAGGATTTTACAAAAGTGCAAACATTTAAAACTATTTGATTTGAATTTTGTGGATCACTTAGATGAAAGTCAGGTAAAATAAGTTATATTAAACGAATGGAAAAATGCATATTTAAAATAAATATTTTCTCATTTTAGATAAACTATTGGCGGAATAAATACAATGTCAATATTAAAAGAAGTTTTGTGCCTTCCCATGATTTTTTAAATTAAATTCAAATATTTTAATTAATATGAACATATTCCATAAAATTAGAACATGATATTGTTATAACTGAGGTTATTTAAAAAAATTATATGTTATAATTTCTTCCAGAACTTATATATAGAATTAATGTTACAAAAAGTTACATAAGTGACATAATATTAAAATTATATGCCTTATTTATAAAGGAAAAATAAAAATTATTTTCAAAGTTGAAATATATTTTGTACAAAAAGAAAATATATGAAATTTTTGAAACTATTTTAAAAAATGAAAAATGTGTTGTTTTATTTTATAGTACATTTTTAATTTCTTTAAAAAAAAACCGAATATCGTTAATGAATATGCTACAATATTCTGAAGTGAGGAGTTTAGAAAAAATTGAGTTCCTATTGAAAATAGTTTAAACGGGAATTAATATAAGAGTATATAATAGATTTACGGTTTAATTATCCCTATTTCTATTATATACTCTTATATTAATTCCCGTTTAAACATGTCATTTAGAAAAATAATCGTACTAAATTAGTGTAATTTTGTAAAACGCAATCATTTTAATGCATTTTTGATTCTATATGCTGTGTATTGTTTACATCGCGTTTAATTTTCAAATCGTGACATCAATAAATAATAAGCTCAGTCAATGAGAAACTTTTCAAAAAGATTATAATAAATATTCATAACAATAAAAATTTTGATATCATTGTCTATTTAGATTGCAAAAAAATCTTTATTTTATACTATTTTACATTAATAAGAATAGAATATGAAAATAAAATATACGTAAAGATTACTATTTTTTATACATCCTTATATTTTTTAATGACTAAAAAAATATATTAACGTTACAATATTATTTCTTTGAGAATGATGGTGTTTCTATATGCGGAGCGATATTATATGAAAATATTCTCGGTGCCAAAAATCCTCCATATCCTTCTTGTCCTTTATAATATATACCAATGCCAGATAGTGGCACAGGTGGCTTAGAAACAACATCTTGAATATCTATAAAGGGTACGGTAGTTTGTGCAGCATCTTTGTACATATCGGTACTCGTAAATTCTATGTATTGATTGTTTGTTGATATTATTTTCGATTTAGCAAGACTTCTTATGGAAATATCTGGTTGCTTTATATTTATTCTTGTTCTAAAATAAATATACAGAAAAAGAAAGTCAAAATTGAAATAATCGGTAGCTAAATATGTCAAGTTTTTAATACCGTTTGATAGTACTGAGTTCAGTGTTATCGTTTGACACCCAAAAAGATAGTTCTGGTTGTATTAATTCCCCAGTTTCAAAATTAAATTCAGTCAAACGAATTTCGAGATTAAGATGCGTTCCAACAGTACGCAATTTTACGCCTGTAACAATTTGGCTACCGTTTCCATGCAAATCGTCAATGTCTATATCACGTTTATCCCATGCCATTTCTACAAAGTCTTTATCTTTATGTACATTGGCATCTAAAATATTGAATTCATCGATTGGTTTCCATCGTAAGGAATTTCCACTGATGATGCCACTTTTTTCCAATCGTCCTTCTTGAATTTGTAAATGGAAAATTCGATTAACTTTTTGGAATCTCACTCCAGTGACAATCCTAAAATTAATAATAATATTTAGAAACGAATTTTGATTAGGTTTTTCTCTAACTATAATCAAGACAGCATATTATATCTTACATATTTTCAGATGTTGTTGATATTGCAGGCCTTAGGCTAAAGTATCTGTCGGATTTTGGTCCAGTTTCGTCGCACATACAGAAACAATAACTGCAGTGCCAGAATAACCATCGCCACCATGAATCAACCTTTTTATTTAATTAAAGTACATTATAATAGTTATTTAATAGAAATTAAATTTCTTTACTTTTGTTGTTCCTCTGACGCATGTATCGTCTTTTCCTAGAACTTTTCCATCTTCATATCGAATATATTCATAACGTCGAATACTGGACAAGCTCTGTTCAGAAAAAAGACGATTTTTAAGACAAACAATTTTTTATTAGCAAAATTTATATTACTTACTGCTGGACATATCCACATATCTGAATCTATGTATTTGCAATCGAAAATTCGGCCAGAGCATTTTGGCTGCCGAGAACAATACAAATCTTTAAAGCACCCGTAACTTTTTGTAACGCTGTAAAAATCGCAAGTCTCACGACAGGTAGACTCTGGATTCATATCGACTTCGTTCTCAACATATCCTTGGAGAAGTCTAGTTACCTCATCATAGGTTTTTCCTAGTTCATGTTTATTTGGATCGCAACGCCAAACTGTACGTTCAGCACGTTCCATAACAGAACGAAGTATTTTATGGGCTTTAAGAGATCTTTCCTCAAAAACAGTGCGCATTATGTTAGCCTCCTCTGTATAATTACCTAAGATATTAACAAATCAATACACCGTACTGCTGCTATTAATGAAATAAATTTTTTAAATATTTTCTACAAACCTCTTCCGTATAATCTTAGCACCATCCATGAGAATTGCATCATTGCATAGCCTTTCAATTCGCTCAAACTTATATCATTATATAGAGCGAAGAGGAATTGCTGTGCAGATTGCTGTGTAAAGCACACTTGCTCCCTGGCATCCTGTGAGAAACATCATAAAATAATTAAAATACATTTATAATTGGAATGGAAAATAGAGTAATTAAATTTAATTCGGGTGTATAGATTACGAAAAATGTAATTTTAAATTAATTTATTTGGATGACACATAAAAGGAATTGTAAATCAACCTGACAAGATAATTTTCAACAACAATTTCTGAGAAATATAGTATATCAGAAATTGTAAAATAAATAAATTCCATAAATTTCATTTAACTTTTTCAAATTTATTCCATTGCGTGCGAGTATACATATATGTAATTATTATAGACTTCGTGAATGCATAATTTTTTAAAGGCAAATAAGTGTTTGCGTATTTATTATGCGACCATATTTTTACTGTTTTACAACAATATAAAGAAATAATTTTTTAAAATAATTCTTCTCTCAAATTTTTTGTTGGCCAATAAACTACAGGAAAATGTTTTCATATAAATAATCACGAATATATTTGGCGAATTATAAAAAAACATTTCCTCGAGAAACTTTGCATATGCCATTGGACTTTCATAAATCGGAAATATATTTGGCGAATTATAGAAAACATTTCCTCGAGAAACTTTGCATATGCCATTGGACTTTCATAAATCGGAAAGAAACTCATTCATATTCCTCAGACAATGTGCAAGCCATAGTTATTAAAGGTATTGTGTCTATAAACTATTGAAATAGTAGTCTCCACATTTTTCCTAAAAAGCCGTATTTATTATTTTGAATGGCGTATATTTCGAGTAATTCAAAAAATTAAAATAAGATTGTATACTATTTTTTAAATAAAAATATTTTTATTGTAGATGTATCTAAAATTAGATAAAATTTATTTTTTATTCATCTGACATTTTGTAAACGTTATTTGAAAAATTTCTGCTGGATAAAATAATTCAAAATCTCAGCATTAAAAAAACTAAAGTATATCAAACACGTACATACGAGGTCTGTTCAAAAAGTATCGCGAATTTTGAATTTCCGCGGGTTACGTATATTCGAGTCAAAACACGTGCAAGCAAAACAACTGTCAATAATTAACTGAACATTCAAAATAGGCGAACTTGTCGGCATAAGTGAGAGATATGAGTACCAACATAATGCCACAAAAAATCGAAAATCGAATATACGTAACCCGCGGAAATGCAAAATTCAAAACTCATTCATATTCCTCAGACAATGTGCAAGCCATAGTTATTAAAGGTATTGTGTCTATAAACTATTAAAATAGTAGTCTCCACTATTTTTCCTATAAAGCTGTATTTATTATTTTGAATGGCGTATATTTCGAGTAATTCAAAAAATTAAAATAAGATTGTATACTATTTTTTAAATAAAAATATTTTTATTGTAGATGTATCTAAAATTAGATAAAATTTATTTTTTATTCATCTGACATTTTGTGAACGTTATTCGAAAATTTCTGCTGGATAAAATAATTCAAAATCTCAGCATTAAAAAAAAACTAAAATATATCGAACACGTACATACGAGGTCTGTTCAAAAAGTATCGCGAATTTTGAATTTCCGCGGGTTACGTATATTTGAGTCAAAACATGTGCAAGCTAAGCAACTGTCAATAATTAACTAAACATTCAAAATAGCCGAACTTGTCGGCATAAGTGAGAGACATAAATACCAACATAACGCCACAAAAAATCGAAAATCGAATATACGTAACCCGCGGAAATTCAAAATTCAAAACTCATTCATATTCCTCAGACAATGTGCAAGCAATAGTTATTTTAGGTATTGTGTCTATAAACTATTTAAATAATAATCCCACTATTTTTATTATAAAGTTGCATTTATTATTTTGAATGGCGTATATTTCGAGTAATTCAAAAAATTAAAATAAGATTGTATACTATTTTATAAATAAAAATATTTTTATTGTAGATGTATCTAAAATTAGATAAAATTTATTTTTTATTCATCTGACATTTTGTGAACGTTATTTGAAAATTTCTGCTGGATAAAATAATTCAAAATCTCAGCATTAAAAAAAAACTAAAATATATCGAACATGTACATACGAGGTCTGTTCAAAAAGTATCGCGAATTTTGAATTTCCGCGGGTTACGTATATTTGAGTCAAAACATGTGCAAGCAAAGAAACTGTCAATAATTAACTGAACATTCAAAATAGGCGAACTTGTCGGCATAAGTGAGAGATATGAGTACCAATATAACGCCACAAAAAATCGAAAATCGAATATACGTAACCCGCGGAAATTCAAAATTCAAAACTCATTCATATTCCTCAGACAATGTGCAAGCAATAGTTATTTTAGGTATCGTGTCTATAAACTATTAAAATAATACTCCCACTATTTTTACTATAAAGTTGCATTTATTATTTTGAATGGCGTATATTTCGAGTAATTCAAAAAATTAAAATAAGATTGTATACTATTTTATAAATAAAAATATTTTTATTGTAGATGTATCTAAAATTAGATAAAATTTATTTTTTATTCATCTGACATTTTGTGACCGTTATTTGAAAAATTTCTGCTGGATAAAATAATTCAAAATCTCAGCATTAAAAAAAAAACTAAAATATATCAAACACGTACATACGAGGTCTGTTCAAAAAGTATCGCGAATTTTGAATTTCCGCGGGTTACGTATATTTGAGTCAAAATATGTGCAAGCAAAGAAACTGTCAATAATTAACTGAACATTCAAAATAGCCGAACTTGTCGGCATAGGTGAGAGATATGAGTACCAACATAACGCCACAAAAAATCGAAAATCGAATATACGTAACCCGCGAAAATTCAAAATTCAAAACTCATTCATATTCCTCAGACAATGTGCAAGCAATAGTTATTAAAGGTATTGTGTCTATAAACTATTAAAATAATACTCCCACTATTTTTACTATAAAGTTGCATTTATTATTTTGAATGGCGTATATTTCGAGTAATTCAAAAAATTAAAATAAGATTGTATACTATTTTATAAATAAAAATATTTGTATTGTAGATGTATCTAAAATTAGATAAAATTTATTTTTTATTCATCTGACATTTTGTGAACGTTATTTGAAAAATTTCTGCTGGATAAAATAATTCAAAATCTCAGCATTAAAAAAAAACTAAAATATATCGAACACGGACATACGAGGTCTGTTCAAAAAGTATCGCGAATTTTGAATTTCCGCGGGTTACGTATATTTGAGTCAAAACATGTGCAAGCAAAGAAACTGTCAATAATTAACTGAACATTCAAAATAGGCGAACTTGTCGGCATAAGTGAGAGATATGAGTACCAATATAACGCCACAAAAAATCGAAAACCGAATATACGTAACCCGCGGTAATTCAAAATTCAAAACTCATTCATATTCCTCAGACAATGTGCAAGCAATAGTTATTTTAGGTATTGTGTCTATAAACTATTAAAATAAAACTCCCACTATTTTTACTATAAAGTTGCATTTATTATTTTGAATGGCGTATATTTCGAGTAATTCAAAAAATTAAAATAAGATTGTATACTATTTTATAAATAAAAATATTTTTATTGTAGATGTATCTAAAATTAGATAAAATTTATTTTTTATTCATCTGACATTTTGTGAACGTTATTTGAAAAATTTCTGCTGGATAAAATAATTCAAAATCTCAGCATTAAAAAAAAACTAAAATATATCAAACACGTACATACGAGGTCTGTTCAAAAAGTATCGCGAATTTTGAATTTCCGCGGATTACGTATATTTGAGTCAAAACATGTGCAAGCAAAGCAACTGTCAATAATTAACTGAACAATCAAAATAGTCGCACTTGTCGGCATAAGTGAGAGATATGAGTACCAACATAACGCCACAAAAAATCGAAAATCGAATATACGTAACCCGCGGAAATTCAAAATTCAAAACTCATTCATATTCCTCAGACAATGTGCAAGCAATAGTTATTAAAGGTATTGTGTCTATAAACTATTAAAATAATACTCCCACTATTTTTACTATAAAGTTGCATTTATTATTTTGAATGGCGTATATTTCGAGTAATTCAAAAAATTAAAATAAAATTGTATACTATTTTTTAAATAAAAATATTTTTATTTTAGATGTATCTAAAATTAGATAAAATTTATTTTTTATTCATCTGACATTTTGTGAACGTTATTTGAAAAATTTCTGCTGGATAAAATAATTCAAAATCTCAGCATTAAAAAAAACTAAAATATATCAAACACGTACATACGAGGTCTGTTCAAAAAGTATCGCGAATTTTGAATTTCCGCGGGTTACGTATATTTGAGTCAAAACATGTGCAAGCTAAGCAACTGTCAATAATTAACTAAACATTCAAAATAGCCGAACTTGTCGGCATAAGTGAGAGACATAAATACCAACATAACGCCACAAAAAATCGAAAATCGAATATACGTAACCCGCGGAAATTCAAAATTCAAAACTCATTCATATTCCTCAGACAATGTGCAAGCAATAGTTATTAAAGGTATTGTGTCTATAAACTATTAAAATAATACTCCCACTATTTTTACTATAAAGTTGCATTTATTATTTTGAATGGCGTATATTTCGAGTAATTCAAAAAATTAAAATAAGATTGTATACTATTTTATAAATAAAAATATTTGTATTGTAGATGTATCTAAAATTAGATAAAATTTATTTTTTATTCATCTGACATTTTGTGACCGTTATTTGAAAAATTTCTGCTGTATAAAATAATTCAAAATCTCAGCATTAAAAAAAAACTAAAATATATCGAACACGTACATACGAAGTCTGTTCAAAAAGTATCGCGAATTTTGAATTTCCGCGGGTTACGTATATTTGAGTCAAAACATGTGCAAGCTAAGCAACTGTCAATAATTAACTGAACATTCAAAATAGCCGAACTTGTCGGCATAGGTGAGAGATATGAGTACCAACATAACGCCACAAAAAATCGAAAATCGAATATACGTAACTCGCGGAAATTCAAAATTCAAAACTCATTCATATTCCTCAGACAATGTGCAAGCAATAGTTATTAAAGGTATTGTGTCTATAAACTATTAAAATAATACTCCCACTATTTTTACTATAAAGTTGCATTTATTATTTTGAATGGCGTATATTTCGAGTAATTCAAAAAATTAAAATAAGATTGTATACTATTTTATAAATAAAAATATTTGTATTGTAGATGTATCTAAAATTAGATAAAATTTATTTTTTATTCATCTGACATTTTGTAAACGTTATTTGAAAAATTTCTGCTGGATAAAATAATTCAAAATCTCAGCGTTAAAAAAAAACTAAAATATATCGAACACGTACATACGAGGTCTGTTCAAAAAGTATCGCGAATTTTGAATTTCCGCGGGTTACGTATATTTGAGTCAAAACATGTGCAAGCAAAGCAACTGTCAATAATTAACTGAACAATCAAAATAGTCGAACTTGTCGGCATAAGTGAGAGATATGAGTACCAACATAACGCCACAAAAAATCGAAAATCGAATATACGTAACCCGCGGAAATTCGAAATTCAAAACTCATTCATATTCCTCAGACAATGTGCAAGCAATAGTTATTTTAGGTATTGTGTCTATAAACTATTAAAATAATACTCCCACTATTTTTACTATAAAGTTGCATTTATTATTTTGAATGGCGTATATTTCGAGTAATTCAAAAAATTAAAATAAGATTGTATACTATTTTATAAATAAAAATATTTTTATTGTAGATGTATCTAAAATTAGATAAAATTTATTTTTTATTCATCTGACATTTTGTGAACGTTATTTGAAAAATTTCTGCTGGATAAAATAATTCAAAGTCTCAGCATTAAAAAAAAACTAAAATATATCAAACACGTACATACGAGGTCTGTTCAAAAAGTATCGCGAATTTTGAATTTCCGCGGATTACGTATATTTGAGTCAAAACATGTGCAAGCAAAGCAACTGTCAATAATTAACTGAACAATCAAAATAGTCGCACTGGTCGGCATAAGTGAGAGATATGAGTACCAACATAACGCCACAAAAAATCGAAAATCGAATATACGTAACCCGCGGAAATTCAAAATTCAAAACTCATTCATATTCCTCAGACAATGTGCAAGCAATAGTTATTAAAGGTATTGTGTCTATAAACTATTAAAATAATACTCCCACTATTTTTACTATAAAGTTGCATTTATTATTTTGAATGGCGTATATTTCGAGTAATTCAAAAAATTAAAATAAGATTGTATACTATTTTTTAAATAAAAATATTTTTATTGTAGATGTATCTAAAATTAGATAAAATTTATTTTTTATTCATCTGACATTTTGTGAACGTTGTTTGAAAAATTTCTGCTGGATAAAATAATTCAAAATCACAGCATTAAAAAAAACTAAAATATATCAAACACGTACATACGAGGTCTGTTCAAAAAGTATCGCGAATTTTGAATTTCCGCGGGTTACGTATATTTGAGTCAAAACATGTGCAAGCTAAGCAACTGTCAATAATTAACTAAACATTCAAAATAGCCGAACTTGTCGGCATAAGTGAGAGACATAAATACCAACATAACGCCACAAAAAATCGAAAATCGAATATACGTAACCCGCGGAAATTCAAAATTCAAAACTCATTCATATTCCTCAGACAATGTGCAAGCAATAGTTATTAAAGGTATTGTGTCTATAAACTATTAAAATAATACTCCCACTATTTTTACTATAAAGTTGCATTTATTATTTTGAATGGCGTATATTTCGAGTAATTCAAAAAATTAAAATAAGATTGTATACTATTTTTTAAATAAAAATATTTTTATTGTAGATGTTTCTAAAATTAGATAAAATTTGTTTTTTATTCATCTGACATTTTGTGAACGTTATTTGAAAAATTTCTGCTGGATAAAATAATTCAAAATCTCAGCATTAAAAAAACAACTTAAATATATCAAACACGTACATACGAGGTCTGTTCAAAAAGTATCGCGAATTTTGAATTTCCGCGGGTTACGTATATTTGAGTCAAAACATGTGCAAGCTAAGCAACTGTCAATAATTAACTGAACATTCAAAATAGCCGAACTTGTCGGCATAGGTGAGAAATATGAGTACCAACATAACGCCACAAAAAATCGAAAACCGAATATACGTAACCCGCGGAAATTCAAAATTCAAAACTCATTCATAATCCTCAGACAATGTGCAAGCAATAGTTATTAAAGGTATTGTGTCTATAAACTATTAAAATAATACTCCCACTATTTTTACTATAAAGTTGCATTTATTATTTTGAATGGCGTATATTTCGAGTAATTCAAAAAATTAAAATAAGATTGTATACTATTTTATAAATAAAAATATTTTTATTGTAGATGTATCTAAAATTAGATAAAATTTATTTTTTATTCATCTGACATTTTGTGAACGTTATTTGAAAAATTTCTGCTGCATAAAATAATTCAAAATCTCAGCATTAAAAAAAAACTAAAATATATCAAACACGTACATACGAGGTCAGTTCAAAAAGTATCGCGAATTTTGAATTTCCGCGGGTTACGTATATTCGAGTCAAAACATGTGCAAGCTAAGCAACTGTCAATAATTAACTGAACATTCAAAATAGCCGAACTTGTCGGCATAAGTGAGAGACATAAATACCAACATAACGCCACAAAAAATCGAAAATACGTAACCTACGGAAATTCGAAATTCAAAACTCATTCATATTCCTCAGACAATGTTCAAGCAATAGTTATTAAAGGTATTGTGTCTATAAACTATTAAAATAATACTCCCACTATTTTTACTATAAAGTTGCATTTATTATTTTGAATGGCGTATATTTCGAGTAATTCAAAAAATTAAAATAAGATTGTATACTATTTTATAAATAAAAATATTTTTATTGTAGATGTATCTAAAATTAGATAAAATTTATTTTTTATTCATCTGACATTTTGTGAACGTTATTTGAAAAATTTCTGCTGGATAAAATAATTCAAAATCTCAGCATTAAAAAAAAAACTAAAATATATATCAAACACGTACATACGAGGTCTGTTCAAAAAGTATCGCGAATTTTGAATTTCCGCGGGTTACGTATATTCGAGTCAAAACATGTGCAAGCAAAGCAACTGTCAATAATTAACTGAACATTCAAAATAGCCGAGCTTGTCGGCATAAGTGAGAGATATGAGTACCAACATAACGCCACAAAAAATCGAAAATCGAATATACGTAACCCGCGGAAATTCAAAATTCAAAACTCATTCATATTCCTCAGACAATGTGCAAGCAATAGTTATTAAAGGTATTGTGTCTATAAACTATTAAAATAATACTCCCACTATTTTTACTATAAAGTTGCATTTATTATTTTGAATGGCGTATATTTCGAGTAATTCAAAAAATTAAAATAAGATTGTATACTATTTTTTAAATAAAAATATTTTTATTGTAGATGTATCTAAAATTAGATAAAATTTATTTTTTATTCATCTGACATTTTGTGAACGTTGTTTGAAAAATTTCTGCTGGATAAAATAATTCAAAATCACAGCATTAAAAAAAACTAAAATATATCAAACACGTACATACGAGGTCTGTTCAAAAAGTATCGCGAATTTTGAATTTCCGCGGGTTACGTATATTTGAGTCAAAACATGTGCAAGCTAAGCAACTGTCAATAATTAACTAAACATTCAAAATAGCCGAACTTGTCGGCATAAGTGAGAGACATAAATACCAACATAACGCCACAAAAAATCGAAAATCGAATATACGTAACCCGCGGAAATTCAAAATTCAAAACTCATTCATATTCCTCAGACAATGTGCAAGCAATAGTTATTAAAGGTATTGTGTCTATAAACTATTAAAATAATACTCCCACTATTTTTACTATAAAGTTGCATTTATTATTTTGAATGGCGTATATTTCGAGTAATTCAAAAAATTAAAATAAGATTGTATACTATTTTTTAAATAAAAATATTTTTATTGTAGATGTTTCTAAAATTAGATAAAATTTGTTTTTTATTCATCTGACATTTTGTGAACGTTATTTGAAAAATTTCTGCTGGATAAAATAATTCAAAATCTCAGCATTAAAAAAACAACTTAAATATATCAAACACGTACATACGAGGTCTGTTCAAAAAGTATCGCGAATTTTGAATTTCCGCGGGTTACGTATATTTGAGTCAAAACATGTGCAAGCTAAGCAACTGTCAATAATTAACTGAACATTCAAAATAGCCGAACTTGTCGGCATAGGTGAGAAATATGAGTACCAACATAACGCCACAAAAAATCGAAAACCGAATATACGTAACCCGCGGAAATTCAAAATTCAAAACTCATTCATAATCCTCAGACAATGTGCAAGCAATAGTTATTAAAGGTATTGTGTCTATAAACTATTAAAATAATACTCCCACTATTTTTACTATAAAGTTGCATTTATTATTTTGAATGGCGTATATTTCGAGTAATTCAAAAAATTAAAATAAGATTGTATACTATTTTATAAATAAAAATATTTTTATTGTAGATGTATCTAAAATTAGATAAAATTTATTTTTTATTCATCTGACATTTTGTGAACGTTATTTGAAAAATTTCTGCTGCATAAAATAATTCAAAATCTCAGCATTAAAAAAAAACTAAAATATATCAAACACGTACATACGAGGTCAGTTCAAAAAGTATCGCGAATTTTGAATTTCCGCGGGTTACGTATATTCGAGTCAAAACATGTGCAAGCTAAGCAACTGTCAATAATTAACTGAACATTCAAAATAGCCGAACTTGTCGGCATAAGTGAGAGACATAAATACCAACATAACGCCACAAAAAATCGAAAATACGTAACCTACGGAAATTCGAAATTCAAAACTCATTCATATTCCTCAGACAATGTTCAAGCAATAGTTATTAAAGGTATTGTGTCTATAAACTATTAAAATAATACTCCCACTATTTTTACTATAAAGTTGCATTTATTATTTTGAATGGCGTATATTTCGAGTAATTCAAAAAATTAAAATAAGATTGTATACTATTTTATAAATAAAAATATTTTTATTGTAGATGTATCTAAAATTAGATAAAATTTATTTTTTATTCATCTGACATTTTGTGAACGTTATTTGAAAAATTTCTGCTGGATAAAATAATTCAAAATCTCAGCATTAAAAAAAAAACTAAAATATATATCAAACACGTACATACGAGGTCTGTTCAAAAAGTATCGCGAATTTTGAATTTCCGCGGGTTACGTATATTCGAGTCAAAACATGTGCAAGCAAAGCAACTGTCAATAATTAACTGAACATTCAAAATAGCCGAAATTATCGGCATAAGTGAGAGACATGAGTACCAACATAACGCCACAAAAAATCGAAAATCGAATATACGTAACCCGCGGAAATTCAAAATTCAAAACTCATTCATATTCCTCAGACAATGTGCAAGCAATAGTTATTTTAGGTATTGTGTCTATAAACTAATAAAATAATACTCCCACTATTTTTATTATAAAGTTGCATTTATTATTTTGAATGGCGTATATTTCGAGTAATTCAAAAAATTAAAATAAGATTGTATACTATTTTATAAATAAAAATATTTTTATTGTAGATGTATCTAAAATTAGATAAAATTTATTTTTTATTCATCTGACATTTTGTGAACGTTATTTGAAAAATTTCTGCTGGATAAAATAATTCAAAATCTCAGCATTAAAAAAAAACTAAAATATATATCAAACACGTACATACGAGGTCTGTTCAAAAAGTATCGCGAATTTTGAATTTCCGCGGGTTACGTATATTCGAGTCAAAACATGTGCAAGCAAAGCAACTGTCAATAATTAACTGAACATTCAAAATAGCCGAAATTATCGGCATAAGTGAGAGACATGAGTACCAACATAACGCCACAAAAAATCGAAAATCGAATATACGTAACCCGCGGAAATTCAAAATTCAAAACTCATTCATATTCCTCAGACAATGTGCAAGCAATAGTTATTTTAGGTATTGTGTCTATAAACTAATAAAATAATACTCCCACTATTTTTATTATAAAGTTGCATTTATTATTTTGAATGGCGTATATTTCGAGTAATTCAAAAAATTAAAATAAGATTGTATACTATTTTATAAATAAAAATATTTTTATTGTAGATGTATCTAAAATTAGATAAAATTTATTTTTTATTCATCTGACATTTTGTGAACGTTATTTGAAAAATTTCTGCTGGATAAAATAATTCAAAATCTCAGCATTAAAAAAAAACTAAAATATATCAAACACGTACATACGAGGTCTGTTTAAAAAGTATCGCGAATTTTGAATTTCCGCGGATTACGTATATTTGAGTCAAAACATGTGTAAGCAAAGCAACTGTCATTAATTAACTGAACATTCAAAATAGCCAAACTTGTCGGCATAAGTGAGAGATATGAGTACCAACATAACGCCACAAAAAATCGAAAATCGAATATACGTAACCCGCGGAAATTCAAAATTCAAAACTCATTCATATTCCTCAGACAATGTGCAAGCAATAGTTATTTTAGGTATTGTGTCTATAAACTATTAAAATAATACTCCCACTATTTTTATTTTTATTATTGAATTTCCGCGGGTTACGTATATTTGAGTCAAAACATGTGCAAGCTAAGCAACTGTCAATAATTAACTAAACATTCAAAATAGCCGAACTTGTCGGCATAAGTGAGAGATATAAATATCAACATAACGCCACAAAAAATCGAAAATCGAATATACGTAACCCGCGGAAATTCAAAATTCAAAACTCATTCATATTCCTCAGACAATGTGCAAGCAATAGTTATTTTAGGTATTGTGTCTATAAACTATTAAAATAATACTCCCACTATTTTTACTATAAAGTTGCATTTATTATTTTGAATGGCGTATATTTCGAGTAATTCAAAAAATTAAAATAAGATTGTATACTATTTTATAAATAAAAATATTTTTATTGTAGATGTATCTAAAATTAGATAAAATTTATTTTTTATTCATCTGACATTTTGTGAACGTTATTTGAAAAATTTCTGCTGGATAAAATAATTCAAAATCTCAGCATTAAAAAAAAACTAAAATATATCAAACACGTACATACGAGGTCTGTTTAAAAAGTATCGCGAATTTTGAATTTCCGCGGATTACGTATATTTGAGTCAAAACATGTGTAAGCAAAGCAACTGTCATTAATTAACTGAACATTCAAAATAGCCAAACTTGTCGGCATAAGTGAGAGATATGAGTACCAACATAACGCCACAAAAAATCGAAAATCGAATATACGTAACCCGCGGAAATTCAAAATTCAAAACTCATTCATATTCCTCAGACAATGTGCAAGCAATAGTTATTTTAGGTATTGTGTCTATAAACTATTAAAATAATACTCCCACTATTTTTATTTTTATTATTGAATTTCCGCGGGTTACGTATATTTGAGTCAAAACATGTGCAAGCAAAGCAACTGTCAATAATTAACTGAACATTCAAAATAGCCGAACTTGTCGGCATAAGTGAGAGACATGAGTACCAACATAACGCCATAAAAAAATCGAAAATCGAATATACGTAACCCGCGGAAATTCAAAATTCAAAACTCATTCATATTCCTCAGACAATGTGCAAGCAATAGTTGTCAAAGGTATTGTGTCTATAAACTATTAAAATAATACTCCCACTATTTTTACTATAAAGTTGCATTTATTATTTTGAATGGCGTATATTTCGAGTAATTCAAAAAATTAAAATAAAATTGTATACTATTTTATAAATAAAAATATTTTTATTGTAGATGTATCTAAAATTAGATAAAATTTATTTTTTATTCATCTGACATTTTGTGAACGTTATTTGAAAAATTTCTGCTGCATAAAATAATTCAAAATCTCAGCATTAAAAAAAAACTAAAATATATCAAACACGTACATACGAGGTCTGTTCAAAAAGTATCGCGAATTTGGAATTTCCGCGGGTTACGTATATTTGAGTCAAAACATGTGCAAGCAAAGCAACTGTCAATAATTAACTGAACATTCAAAATAGCCGAACTTGTCGGCATAAGTGAGAGACATGAGTACCAACATAACGCCACAAAAAATCGAAAATCGAATATACGTAACCCGCGGAAATTCAAAATTCAAAACTCATTCATATTCCTCAGACAATGTGCAAGCAATAGTTATTAAAGGTATTGTGTCTATAAACTATTAAAATAATACTCCCACTATTTTTACTATAAAGTTGCATTTATTATTTTGAATGGCGTATATTTCGAGTAATTCAAAAAATTAAAGTAAGATTGTATACTATTTTTTAAATAATTATATTTTTATTGTAGATGTATCTAAAATTAGATAAAATTTATTTTTTATTCATCTGACATTTTGTGAACGTTATTTGAAAAATTTCTGCTGGATAAAATAATTCAAAATCTCAGCATTAAAAAAAAACTAAAATATATCAAACACGTACATATGAGGTCTGTTCAAAAAGTATCGCGAATTTTGAATTTCCGCGGGTTACGTATATTTGAGTCAAAACATGTGCAAGCAAAGCAACTGTCATTAATTAACTGAACATTCAAAATAGCCAAACTTGTCGGCATAAGTGAGAGATATGAGTACCAACATAACGCCACAAAAAATCGAAAATCGAATATACGTAACCCGCGGAAATTCAAAATTCAAAACTCATTCATATTCCTCAGACAATGTGCAAGCAATAGTTATTTTAGGTATTGTGTCTATAAACTATTAAAATAATACTCCCACTATTTTTATTATAAAGTTGCATTTATTATAATGAATGGCGTATATTTCGAGTAATTCAAAAAATTAAAATAAGATTGTATACTATTTTTTAAATAATTATATTTTTATTGTAGATGTATCTAAAATTAGATAAAATTTATTTTTTATTCATCTGACATTTTGTGAACGTTATTTGAAAAATTTCTGCTGGATAAAATAATTCAAAACCTCAGCATTAAAAAAAAACTAAAATATATCAAACACGTACATATGAGGTCTGTTCAAAAAGTATCGCGAATTTTGAATTTCCGCGGGTTACGTATATTTGAGTCAAAACATGTGCAAGCAAAGCAACTGTCAATAATTAACTGAACATTCAAAATAGCCGAACTTGTCGGCATAAGTGAGAGATATGAGTACCAACATAACGCCACAAAAAATCGAAAATCGAATATACGTAACCCGCGGAAATTCAAAATTCAAAACTCATTCATATTCCTCAGACAATGTGCAAGCAATAGTTATTAAAGGTATTGTGTCTATAAACTATTAAAATAATACTCCCACTATTTTTATTATAAAGTTGCATTTATTATTTTGAATGGCGTATATTTCGAGTAATTCAAAAAATTAAAATAAGATTGTATACTATTTTATAAATAAAAATATTTTTATTGTAGATGTATCTAAAATTAGATAAAATTTATTTTTTATTCATCTGACATTTTGTGAACGTTATTTGAAAAATTTCTGCTGGATAAAATAATTCAAAATCTCAGCATTAAAAAAAAACTAAAATATATCAAACACGTACATACGAGGTCTGTTTAAAAAGTATCGCGAATTTTGAATTTCCGCGGATTACGTATATTTGAGTCAAAACATGTGTAAGCAAAGCAACTGTCATTAATTAACTGAACATTCAAAATAGCCAAACTTGTCGGCATAAGTGAGAGATATGAGTACCAACATAACGCCACAAAAAATCGAAAATCGAATATACGTAACCCGCGGAAATTCAAAATTCAAAACTCATTCATATTCCTCAGACAATGTGCAAGCAATAGTTATTTTAGGTATTGTGTCTATAAACTATTAAAATAATACTCCCACTATTTTTATTTTTATTATTGAATTTCCGCGGGTTACGTATATTTGAGTCAAAACATGTGCAAGCAAAGCAACTGTCAATAATTAACTGAACATTCAAAATAGCCGAACTTGTCGGCATAAGTGAGAGACATGAGTACCAACATAACGCCACAAAAAAATCGAAAATCGAATATACGTAACCCGCGGAAATTCAAAATTCAAAACTCATTCATATTCCTCAGACAATGTGCAAGCAATAGTTGTCAAAGGTATTGTGTCTATAAACTATTAAAATAATACTCCCACTATTTTTACTATAAAGTTGCATTTATTATTTTGAATGGCGTATATTTCGAGTAATTCAAAAAATTAAAATAAAATTGTATACTATTTTATAAATAAAAATATTTTTATTGTAGATGTATCTAAAATTAGATAAAATTTATTTTTTATTCATCTGACATTTTGTGAACGTTATTTGAAAAATTTCTGCTGGATAAAATAATTCAAAATCTCAGCATTAAAAAAAAACTAAAATATATCAAACACGTACATATGAGGTCTGTTCAAAAAGTATCGCGAATTTTGAATTTCCGCGGGTTACGTATATTTGAGTCAAAACATGTGCAAGCAAAGCAACTGTCATTAATTAACTGAACATTCAAAATAGCCAAACTTGTCGGCATAAGTGAGAGATATGAGTACCAACATAACGCCACAAAAAATTGAAAATCGAATATACGTAACCCGCGGAAATTCAAAATTCAAAACTCATTCATATTCCTCAGACAATGTGCAAGCAATAGTTATTTTAGGTATTGTGTCTATAAACTATTAAAATAATACTCCCACTATTTTTATTATAAAGTTGCATTTATTATAATGAATGGCGTATATTTCGAGTAATTCAAAAAATTAAAATAAGATTGTATACTATTTTATAAATAAAAATATTTTTATTGTAGATGTATCTAAAATTAGATAAAATTTATTTTTTATTCATCTGACATTTTGTGAACGTTATTTGAAAAATTTCTGCTGGATAAAATAATTCAAAATCTCAGCATTAAAAAAAAACTAAAATATATCAAACACGTACATACGAGGTCTGTTCAAAAAGTATCGCGAATTTTGAATTTCCGCGGATTACGTATATTTGAGTCAAAACATGTGCAAGCAAAGCAACTGTCATTAATTAACTGAACATTCAAAATAGCCAAACTTGTCGGCATAAGTGAGAGATATGAGTACCAACATAACGCCACAAAAAATCGAAAATCGAATATACGTAACCCGCGGAAATTCAAAATTCAAAACTCATTCATATTCCTCAGACAATGTGCAAGCAATAGTTATTAAAGGTATTGTGTCTACAAACTATTAAAATAATACTCCCACTATTTTTATTATAAAGTTGCATTTATTATTTTGAATGGCGTATATTTCGAGTAATTCAAAAAATTAAAATAAGATTGTATACTATTTTTTAAATAATTATATTTTTATTGTAGATGTATCTAAAATTAGATAAAATTTATTTTTTATTCATCTGACATTTTGTGAACGTTATTTGAAAAATTTCTGCTGGCTAAAATAATTCAAAACCTCAGCATTAAAAAAAAACTAAAATATATCAAACACGTACATACGAGGTCTGTTCAAAAAGTATCGCGAATTTTGAATTTCCGCGGGTTACGTATATTTGAGTCAAAACATGTGCAAGCAAAGCAACTGTCAATAATTAACTGAACATTCAAAATAGCCGAACTTGTCGGCATAAGTGAGAGACATGAGTACCAACATAACTCCACAAAAAATCGAAAATCGAATATACGTAACCCGCGGAAATTCAAAATTCAAAACTCATTCATATTCCTCAGACAATGTGCAAGCAATAGTTGTTAAAGGTATTGTGTCTATAAACTATTAAAATAATACTCCCACTATTTTTACTATAAAGTTGCATTTATTATTTTGAATGGCGTATATTTCGAGTAATTCAAAAAATTAAAATAAGATTGTATACTATTTTATAAATAAAAATATTTTTATTGTAGATGTATCTAAAATTAGATAAAATTTATTTTTTATTCATCTGACATTTTGTGAACGTTATTTGAAAAATTTCTGCTGCATAAAATAATTCAAAATCTCAGCATTAAAAAAAAACTAAAATATATCAAACACGTACATACGAGGTCTGTTCAAAAAGTATCGCGAATTTTGAATTTCCGCGGGTTACGTATATTTGAGTCAAAACATGTGCAAGCAAAGCAACTGTCAATAATTAACTGAACATTCAAAATAGCTGAACTTGTCGGCATAAGTGAGAGACATGAGTACCAACATAACGCCACAAAAAATCGAAAATCGAATATACGTAACCCGCGGAAATTCAAAATTCAAAACTCATTCATATTCCTCAGACAATGTGCAAGCAATAGTTGTTAAAGGTATTGTGTCTATAAACTATTAAAATAATACTCCCACTATTTTTACTATAAAGTTGCATTTATTATTTTGAATGGCGTATATTTCGAGTAATTCAAAAAATTAAAATAAGATTGTATACTATTTTATAAATAAAAATATTTTTATTGTAGATGTATCTAAAATTAGATAAAATTTATTTTTTATTCATCTGACATTTTGTGAACGTTATTTGAAAAATTTCTGCTGCATAAAATAATTCAAAATCTCAGCATTAAAAAAAAACTAAAATATATCAAACACGTACATACGAGGTCTGTTCAAAAAGTATCGCGAATTTTGAATTTCCGCGGATTACGTATATTTGAGTCAAAACATGTGCAAGCAAAGCAACTGTCATTAATTAACTGAACATTCAAAATAGCCAAACTTGTCGGCATAAGTGAGAGATATGAGTACCAACATAACGCCACAAAAAATCGAAAATCGAATATACGTAACCCGCGGAAATTCAAAATTCAAAACTCATTCATATTCCTCAGACAATGTGCAAGCAATAGTTATTTTAGGTATTGTGTCTATAAACTATTAAAATAATACTCCCACTATTTTTATTATAAAGTTGCATTTATTATTTTGAATGGCGTATATTTCGAGTTATTCAAAAAATTAAAATAAGATTGTATACTATTTTTTAAATAATTATATTTTTATTGTAGATGTATCTAAAATTAGATAAAATTTATTTTTTATTCATCTGACATTTTGTGAACGTTATTTGAAAAATTTCTGCCGGATAAAATAATTCAAAACCTCAGCATTAAAAAAAAACTAAAATATATCAAACACGTACATATGAGGTCTGTTCAAAAAGTATCGCGAATTTTGAATTTCCGCGGGTTACGTATATTTGAGTCAAAACATGTGCAAGCAAAGCAACTGTCAATAATTAACTGAACATTCAAAATAGCCGAACTTGTCGGCATAAGTGAGAGACATGAGTACCAACATAACGCCACAAAAAATCGAAAATCGAATATACGTAACCCGCGGAAATTCAAAATTCAAAACTCATTCATATTCCTCAGACAATGTGCAAGCAATAGTTATTAAAGGTATTGTGTCTATAAACTATTAAAATAATACTCCCACTATTTTTACTATAAAGTTGCATTTATTATTTTGAATGGCGTATATTTCGAGTAATTCAAAAAATTAAAATAAGATTGTATACTATTTTTTAAATAATTATATTTTTATTGTAGATGTATCTAAAATTAGATAAAATTTATTTTTTATTCATCTGACATTTTGTGAACGTTATTTAAAAAATTTCTGCTGGATAAAATAATTCAAAATCTCAGCATTAAAAAAAAACTAAAATATATCAAACACGTACATACGAGGTCTGTTCAAAAAGTATCGCGAATTTTGAATTTCCGCGGATTACGTATATTTGAGTCAAAACATGTGCAAGCAAAGCAACTGTCATTAATTAACTGAACATTCAAAATAGCCAAACTTGTCGGCATAAGTGAGAGATATGAGTACCAACATAACGCCACAAAAAATCGAAAATCGAATATACGTAACCCGCGGAAATTCAAAATTCAAAACTCATTCATATTCCTCAGACAATGTGCAAGCAATAGTTATTTTAGGTATTGTGTCTATAAACTATTAAAATAATACTCCCACTATTTTTACTATAAAGTTGCATTTATTATTTTGAATGGCGTATATTTCGAGTAATTCAAAAAATTAAAATAAGATTGTATACTATTTTTTAAATAATTATATTTTTATTGTAGATGTATCTAAAATTAGATAAAATTTATTTTTTATTCATCTGACATTTTGTGAACGTTATTTGAAAAATTTCTGCTGGATAAAATAATTCAAAACCTCAGCATTAAAAAAAAACTAAAATATATCAAACACGTACATATGAGGTCTGTTCAAAAAGTATCGCGAATTTTGAATTTCCGCGGGTTACGTATATTTGAGTCAAAACATGTGCAAGCAAAGCAACTGTCAATAATTAACTGAACATTCAAAATAGCCAAACTTGTCGGCATAAGTGAGAGACATGAGTACCAACATAACGCCACAAAAAATCGAAAATCGAATATACGTAACCCGCGGAAATTCAAAATTCAAAACTCATTCATATTCCTCAGACAATGTGCAAGCAATAGTTATTAAAGGTATTGTGTCTATAAACTAATGAAATAATACTCCCACTATTTTTACTATAAAGTTGCATTTATTATTTTGAATGGCGTATATTTCGAGTAATTCAAAAAATTAAAATAAGATTGTATACTATTTTTTAAATAATTATATTTTTATTGTAGATGTATCTAAAATTAGATAAAATTTATTTTTTATTCATCTGACATTTTGTGAACGTTATTTGAAAAATTTCTGCTGGATAAAATAATTCAAAACCTCAGCATTAAAAAAAAACTAAAATATATCAAACACGTACATATGAGGTCTGTTCAAAAAGTATCGCGAATTTTGAATTTCCGCGGGTTACGTATATTTGAGTCAAAACATGTGCAAGCAAAGCAACTGTCAATAATTAACTGAACATTCAAAATAGCCGAACTTGTCGGCATAAGTGAGAGACATGAGTACCAACATAACGCCACAAAAAATCGAAAATCGAATATACGTAACCCGCGGAAATTCAAAATTCAAAACTCATTCATATTCCTCAGACAATGTGCAAGCAATAGTTATTTTAGGTATTGTGTCTATAAACTATTAAAATAATACTCCCACTATTTTTATCATAAAGTTGCATTTATTATTTTGAATGGCGTATATTTCGAGTAATTCAAAAAATTAAAATAAGATTGTATACTATTTTTTAAATAATTATATTTTTATTGTAGATGTATCTAAAATTAGATAAAATTTATTTTTTATTCATCTGACATTTTGTGAACGTTATTTGAAAAATTTCTGCTGGATAAAATAATTCAAAACCTCAGCATTAAAAAAAAACTAAAATATATCAAACACGTACATATGAGGTCTGTTCAAAAAGTATCGCGAATTTTGAATTTCCGCGGGTTACGTATATTTGAGTCAAAACATGTGCAAGCAAAGCAACTGTCAATAATTAACTGAACATTCAAAATAGCCAAACTTGTCGGCATAAGTGAGAGACATGAGTACCAACATAACGCCACAAAAAATCGAAAATCGAATATACGTAACCCGCGGAAATTCAAAATTCAAAACTCATTCATATTCCTCAGACAATGTGCAAGCAATAGTTATTAAAGGTATTGTGTCTATAAACTATTAAAATAATACTCCCACTATTTTTACTATAAAGTTGAATTTATTATTTTGAATGGCGTATATTTCGAGTAATTCAAAAAATTAAAATAAGATTGTATACTATTTTATAAATAAAAATATTTTTATTGTAGATGTATCTAAAATTAGATAAAATTTATTTTTTATTCATCTGACATTTTGTGACCGTTATTTGAAAAATTTCTGCTGGATAAAATAATTCAAAATCTCAGCATTAAAAAAAAAACTAAAATATATCAAACACGTACATACGAGGTCTGTTCAAAAAGTATCGCGAATTTTGAATTTCCGCGGATTACGTATATTTGAGTCAAAATATGTGCAAGCAAAGCAACTGTCAATAATTAACTGAACATTCAAAATAGCCGAACTTGTCGGCATAGGTGAGAGATATGAGTACCAACATAACGCCACAAAAAATCGAAAATCGAATATACGTAACCCGCGAAAATTCAAAATTCAAAACTCATTCATATTCCTCAGACAATGTGCAAGCAATAGTTATTTAAGGTATTGTGTCTTTAAACTATTTAAATAATACTCCCACTATTTTTATTATAAAGTTGCATTTATTATTTTGAATGGCGTATATTTCGAGTAATTCAAAAAATTAAAATAAGATTGTATACTATTTTATAAATAAAAATATTTTTATTGTAGATGTATCTAAAATTAGATAAAATTTATTTTTTATTCATCTGACATTTTGTGACCGTTATTTGAAAAATTTCTGCTGGATAAAATAATTCAAAATCTCAGCATTAAAAAAAAAACTAAAATATATCAAACACGTACATACGAGGTCTGTTCAAAAAGTATCGCGAATTTTGAATTTCCGCGGATTACGTATATTTGAGTCAAAATATGTGCAAGCAAAGCAACTGTCAATAATTAACTGAACATTCAAAATAGCCGAACTTGTCGGCATAGGTGAGAGATATGAGTACCAACATAACGCCACAAAAAATCGAAAATCGAATATACGTAACCCGCGGAAATTCAAAATTCAAAACTCATTCCTATTCCTCAGACAATGTGCAAGCAATAGTTATTAAAGGTATTGTGTCTATAAACTATTAAAATAATACTCCCACTATTTTTACTATAAAGTTGAATTTATTATTTTGAATGGCGTATATTTCGAGTAATTCAAAAAATTAAAATAAGATTGTATACTATTTTATAAATAAAAATATTTTTATTGTAGATGTATCTTAAATTAGATAAAATTTATTTTTTATTCATCTGACATTTTGTGAACGTTATTTGAAAATTTCTGCTGGATAAAATAATTCAAAATCTCAGCATTAAAAAAAAACTAAAATATATCGAACACGTACATACGAGGACTGTTCAAAAAGTATCGCGAATTTTGAATTTCCGCGGGTTACGTATATTTGAGTCAAAACATGTGCAAGCAAAGAAACTGTCAATAATTAACTGAACATTCAAAATAGGCGAACTTGTCGGCATAAGTGAGAGATATGAGTACCAATATAACGCCACAAAAAATCGAAAATCGAATATACGTAACCCGCGGAAATTCAAAATTCAAAACTCATTCATATTCCTCAGACAATGTGCAAGCAATAGTTATTTTAGGTATTGTGTCTATAAACTATTAAAATAATACTCCCACTATTTTTACTATAAAGTTGCATTTATTATTTTGAATGGCGTATATTTCGAGTAATTCAAAAAATTAAAATAAGATTGTATACTATTTTATAAATAAAAATATTTTTATTGTAGATGTATCTAAAATTAGATAAAATTTATTTTTTATTCATCTGACATTTTGTGACCGTTATTTGAAAAATTTCTGCTGGATAAAATAATTCAAAATCTCAGCATTAAAAAAAAAACTAAAATATATCAAACACGTACATACGAGGTCTGTTCAAAAAGTATCGCGAATTTTGAATTTCCGCGGATTACGTATATTTGAGTCAAAATATGTGCAAGCAAAGCAACTGTCAATAATTAACTGAACATTCAAAATAGCCGAACTTGTCGGCATAGGTGAGAGATATGAGTACCAACATAACGCCACAAAAAATCGAAAATCGAATATACGTAACCCGCGGAAATTCAAAATTCAAAACTCATTCCTATTCCTCAGACAATGTGCAAGCAATAGTTATTAAAGGTATTGTGTCTATAAACTATTAAAATAATACTCCCACTATTTTTACTATAAAGTTGAATTTATTATTTTGAATGGCGTATATTTCGAGTAATTCAAAAAATTAAAATAAGATTGTATACTATTTTATAAATAAAAATATTTTTATTGTAGATGTATCTAAAATTAGATAAAATTTATTTTTTATTCATCTGACATTTTGTGAACGTTATTTGAAAATTTCTGCTGGATAAAATAATTCAAAATCTCAGCATTAAAAAAAAACTAAAATATATCGAACACGTACATACGAGGACTGTTCAAAAAGTATCGCGAATTTTGAATTTCCGCGGGTTACGTATATTTGAGTCAAAACATGTGCAAGCAAAGAAACTGTCAATAATTAACTGAACATTCAAAATAGGCGAACTTGTCGGCATAAGTGAGAGATATGAGTACCAATATAACGCCACAAAAAATCGAAAATCGAATATACGTAACCCGCGGAAATTCAAAATTCAAAACTCATTCATATTCCTCAGACAATGTGCAAGCAATAGTTATTTTAGGTATTGTGTCTATAAACTATTAAAATAATACTCCCACTATTTTTACTATAAAGTTGCATTTATTATTTTGAATGGCGTATATTTCGAGTAATTCAAAAAATTAAAATAAGATTGTATACTATTTTATAAATAAAAATATTTTTATTGTAGATGTATCTAAAATTAGATAAAATTTATTTTTTATTCATCTGACATTTTGTGACCGTTATTTGAAAAATTTCTGCTGGATAAAATAATTCAAAATCTCAGCATTAAAAAAAAAACTAAAATATATCAAACACGTACATACGAGGTCTGTTCAAAAAGTATCGCGAATTTTGAATTTCCGCGGATTACGTATATTTGAGTCAAAATATGTGCAAGCAAAGCAACTGTCAATAATTAACTGAACATTCAAAATAGCCGAACTTGTCGGCATAGGTGAGAGATATGAGTACCAACATAACGCCACAAAAAATCGAAAATCGAATATACGTAACCCGCGAAAATTCAAAATTCAAAACTCATTCATATTCCTCAGACAATGTGCAAGCAATAGTTATTTAAGGTATTGTGTCTTTAAACTATTTAAATAATACTCCCACTATTTTTATTATAAAGTTGCATTTATTATTTTGAATGGCGTATATTTCGAGTAATTCAAAAAATTAAAATAAGATTGTATACTATTTTATAAATAAAAATATTTTTATTGTAGATGTATCTAAAATTAGATAAAATTTATTTTTTATTCATCTGACATTTTGTGAACGTTATTTGAAAAATTTCTGCTGGATAAAATAATTCAAAATCTCAGCATTAAAAAAAACTAAAATATATCAAACACGTACATACGAGGTCTGTTCAAAAAGTATCGCGAATTTTGAATTTCCGCGGGTTACGTATATTTGAGTCAAAACATGTGCAAGCAAAGCAACTGTCAATAATTAACTGAACATTCAAAATAGCCGAACTTGTCGGCATAAGTGAGAGACATGAGTACCAACATAACGCCACAAAAAATCGAAAATCGAATATACGTAACCCGCGGAAATTCAAAATTCAAAACTCATTCATATTCCTCAGACAATGTGCAAGCAATAGTTATTAAAGGTATTGTGTCTATAAACTATTAAAATAATACTCCCACTATTTTTACTATAAAGTTGCATTTATTATTTTGAATGGCGTATATTTCGAGTAATTCAAAAAATTAAAATAAGATTGTATACTATTTTTTAAATAAAAATATTTTTATTGTAGATGTATCTAAAATTAGATAAAATTTATTTTTTATTCATCTGACATTTTGTGAACGTTATTTGAAAAATTTCTGCTGCATAAAATAATTCAAAATCTCAGCATTAAAAAAAAACTAAAATATATCAAACACGTATATACGAGGTCTGTTCAAAAAGTATCGCGAATTTTGAATTTCCGCGGGTTACGTATATTTGAGTCAAAACATGTGCAAGCAAAGCAACTGTCAATAATTAACTGAACATTCAAAGTAGCCGAACTTGCCGGCATAAGTGAGAGACATGAGTACCAACATAACGCCACAAAAAATCGAAAATCGAATATACGTAACCCGCGGAAATTCAAAATTCAAAACTCATTTATATTCCTCAGATAATGTGCAAGCAATAGTTATTAAAGGTATTGTGTCTATAAACTATTAAAATAATACTCCCACTATTTTTACTATAAAGTTGCATTTATTATTTTGAATGGCGTATATTTCGAGTAATTCAAAAAATTAAAATAAGATTGTATACTATTTTATAAATAAAAATATTTTTTTGTAGATGTATCTAAAATTAGATAAAATTTATTTTTTATTCATCTGACATTTTGTGAACGTTATTTGAAAAATTTCTGCTGCATAAAATAATTCAAAATCTCAGCATTAAAAAAAAACTAAAATATATCAAACACGTACATACGAGGTCTGTTCAAAAAGTATCGCGAATTTTGAATTTCCGCGGGTTACGTATATTTGAGTCAAAACATGTGCAAGCAAAGCAACTGTCAATAATTAACTGAACATTCAAAATAGCCGAACTTGTCGGCATAAGTGAGAGACATGAGTACCAACATAACGCCACAAAAAATCGAAAATCGAATATACGTAACCCGCGGAAATTCAAAATTCAAAACTCATTCATATTCCTCAGACAATGCGCAAGCAATAGTTATTAAAGGTATTGTGTCTATAAACTATTAAAATAAAACTCCCACTATTTTTACTATAAAGTTGCATTTATTATTTTGAATGGCGTATATTTCGAGTAATTCAAAAAATTAAAATAAGATTGTATACTATTTTATAAATAAAAATATTTTTATTGTAGATGTATCTAAAATTAGATAAAATTTATTTTTTATTCATCTGACATTTTGTGAACGTTATTTGAAAAATTTCTGCTGGATAAAATAATTCAAAATCTCAGCATTAAAAAAAAAACTAAAATATATCAAACACGTACATACGAGGTCTGTTCAAAAAGTATCGCGAATTTTGAATTTCCGCGGGTTACGTATATTTGAGTCAAAACATGTGCAAGCAAAGCAACTGTCAATAATTAACTGAACATTCAAAATAGCCGAACTTGTCGGCATAAGTGAGAGACATGAGTACCAACATAACGCCACAAAAAATCGAAAATCGAATATACGTAACCCGCGGAAATTCAAAATTCAAAACTCATTCATATTCCTCAGACAATGCGCAAGCAATAGTTATTAAAGGTATTGTGTCTATAAACTATTAAAATAAAACTCCCACTATTTTTACTATAAAGTTGCATTTATTATTTTGAATGGCGTATATTTCGAGTAATTCAAAAAATTAAAATAAGATTGTATACTATTTTATAAATAAAAATATTTTTATTGTAGATGTATCTAAAATTAGATAAAATTTATTTTTTATTCATCTGACATTTTGTGAACGTTATTTGAAAAATTTCTGCTGGATAAAATAATTCAAAATCTCAGCATTAAAAAAAAAACTAAAATATATCAAACACGTACATACGAGGTCTGTTCAAAAAGTATCGCGAATTTTGAATTTCCGCGGGTTACGTATATTTGAGTCAAAACATGTGCAAGCAAAGCAACTGTCAATAATTAACTGAACATTCAAAATAGCCGAACTTATCGGCATAAGTGAGAGACATAAGTACCACCATAACGCCACAAAAAATCGAAAATCGAATATACGTAACCCGCGGAAATTCAAAATTCAAAACTCATTCCTATTCCTCAGACAATGTGCAAGCAATAGTTATTAAAGGTATTGTGTCTATAAACTATTAAAATAATACTCCCACTATTTTTATTATAAAGTTGCATTTATTATTTTGAATGGCGTATATTTCGAGTAATTCAAAAAATTAAAATAAGATTGTATACTATTTTTTAAATAAAAATATTTTTATTGTAGATGTATCTAAAATTAGATAAAATTTATTTTTTATTCATCTGACATTTTGTGAACGTTATTTGAAAAATTTCTGCTGGATAAAATAATTCAAAACCTCAGCATTAAAAAAAAACTAAAATATATCAAACACGTACATACGAGGTCAGTTCAAAAAGTATCGCGAATTTTGAATTTCCGCGGATTACGTATATTTAAGTCAAAACATGTGCAAGCAAAGAAACTGTCATTAATTAACTGAACATTCAAAATAGCCGAACTTGTCGGCATAAGTGAGAGATATGAGTACCAACATAACGCCACAAAAAATCGAAAATCGAATATACGTAACCCGCGGAAATTCAAAATTCAAAACTCATTCATATTCCTCAGACAATGTGCAAGCAATAGTTATTAAAGGTATTGTGTCTATAAACTATTAAAATAATACTCCCACTATTTTTACTATAAAGTTGCATTTATTATTTTGAATGGCGTATATTTCGAGTAATTCAAAAAATTAAAATAAGATTGTATACTATTTTATAAATAAAAATATTTTTATTGTAGATGTATCTAAAATTAGATAAAATTTATTTTTTATTCATCTGACATTTTGTGAACGTTATTTGAAAAATTTCTGCTGCATAAAATAATTCAAAATCTCAGCATTAAAAAAAAACTAAAATATATCAAACACGTATATACGAGGTCTGTTCAAAAAGTATCGCGAATTTTGAATTTCCGCGGGTTACGTATATTTGAGTCAAAACATGTGCAAGCAAAGCAACTGTCAATAATTAACTGAACATTCAAAGTAGCCGAACTTGCCGGCATAAGTGAGAGACATGAGTACCAACATAACGCCACAAAAAATCGAAAATCGAATATACGTAACCCGCGGAAATTCAAAATTCAAAACTCATTCATATTCCTCAGACAATGTGCAAGCAATAGTTATTAAAGGTATTGTGTCTATAAACTATTAAAATAATACTCCCACTATTTTTACTATAAAGTTGCATTTATTATTTTGAATGGCGTATATTTCGAGTAATTCAAAAAATTAAAATAAGATTGTATACTATTTTTTAAATAATTATATTTTTATTGTAGATGTATCTAAAATTAGATAAAATTTATTTTTTATTCATCTGACATTTTGTGAACGTTATTTGAAAAATTTCTGCTGGATAAAATAATTCAAAATCTCAGCATTAAAAAAAAACTAAAATATATCAAACACGTACATACGAGGTCTGTTCAAAAAGTATCGCGAATTTTGAATTTCCGCGGGTTACGTATATTTGAGTCAAAACATGTGCAAGCAAAGCAACTGTCAATAATTAACTGAACATTCAAAATAGCCGAACTTGTCGGCATAAGTGAGAGACATGAGTACCAACATAACGCCACAAAAAATCGAAAATCGAATATACGTAACCCGCGGAAATTCAAAATTCAAAACTCATTCATATTCCTCAGACAATGTGCAAGCAATAGTTATTAAAGGTATTGTGTCTATAAACTATTAAAATAATACTCCCACTATTTTTACTATAAAGTTGCATTTATTATTTTGAATGGCGTATATTTCGAGTAATTCAAAAAATTAAAATAAGATTGTATACTATTTTATAAATAAAAATATTTTTATTGTAGATGTATCTAAAATTAGATAAAATTTATTTTTTATTCATCTGACATTTTGTGAACGTTATTTGAAAAATTTCTGCTGCATAAAATAATTCAAAATCTCAGCATTAAAAAAAAACTAAAATATATCAAACACGTATATACGAGGTCTGTTCAAAAAGTATCGCGAATTTTGAATTTCCGCGGGTTACGTATATTTGAGTCAAAACATGTGCAAGCAAAGCAACTGTCAATAATTAACTGAACATTCAAAGTAGCCGAACTTGCCGGCATAAGTGAGAGACATGAGTACCAACATAACGCCACAAAAAATCGAAAATCGAATATACGTAACCCGCGGAAATTCAAAATTCAAAACTCATTTATATTCCTCAGATAATGTGCAAGCAATAGTTATTAAAGGTATTGTGTCTATAAACTATTAAAATAATACTCCCACTATTTTTACTATAAAGTTGCATTTATTATTTTGAATGGTGTATATTTCGAGTAATTCAAAAAATTAAAATAAGATTGTATACTATTTTATAAATAAAAATATTTTTTTGTAGATGTATCTAAAATTAGATAAAATTTATTTTTTATTCATCTGACATTTTGTGAACGTTATTTGAAAAATTTCTGCTGCATAAAATAATTCAAAATCTCAGCATTAAAAAAAAACTAAAATATATAAGACACGTACATACGAGGTCTGTTCAAAAAGTATCGCGAATTTTGAATTTCCGCGGGTTACGTATATTTGAGTCAAAACATGTGCAAGCAAAGCAACTGTCAATAATTAACTGAACATTCAAAATAGCCGAACTTGTCGGCATAAGTGAGAGACATGAGTACCAACATAACGCCACAAAAAATCGAAAATCGAATATACGTAACCCGCGGAAATTCAAAATTCAAAACTCATTCATATTCCTCAGACAATGTGCAAGCAATAGTTATTAAAGGTATTGTGTCTATAAACTATTAAAATAATACTCCCACTATTTTTACTATAAAGTTGCATTTATTATTTTGAATGGCGTATATTTCGAGTAATTCAAAAAATTAAAATAAGATTGTATACTATTTTATAAATAAAAATATTTTTATTGTAGATGTATCTAAAATTAGATAAAATTTATTTTTTATTCATCTGACATTTTGTGAACGTTATTTGAAAAATTTCTGCTGCATAAAATAATTCAAAATCTCAGCATTAAAAAAAAACTAAAATATATCAAACACGTACATACGAGGTCTGTTCAAAAAGTATCGCGAATTTTTAATTTCCGCGGGTTACGTATATTTGAGTCAAAACATGTGCAAGCAAAGCAACTGTCAATAATTAACTAAACATTCAAAGTAGCCGAACTTGTCGGCATAAGTGAGAGACATGAGTACCAACATAACGCCACAAAAAATCGAAAATCGAATATACGTAACCCGCGGAAATTCAAAATTCAAAACTCATTCATATTCCTCAGACAATGTGCAAGCAATAGTTATTAAAGGTATTGTGTCTATAAACTATTAAAATAATACTCCCACTATTTTTACTATAAAGTTGCATTTATTATTTTGAATGGCGTATATTTCGAGTAATTCAAAAAATTAAAATAAGATTGTATACTATTTTATAAATAAAAATATTTTTATTGTAGATGTATCTAAAATTAGATAAAATTTATTTTTTATTCATCTGACATTTTGTGAACGTTATTTGAAAAATTTCTGCTGGATAAAATAATTCAAAACCTCAGCATTAAAAAAAAACTAAAATATATCGAACACGTACATACGAGGTCTGTTCAAAAAGTATCGCGAATTTTGAATTTCCGCGGGTTACGTATATTTGAGTCAAAACATGTGCAAGCTAAGCAACTGTCAATAATTAACTAAACATTCAAAATAGCCGAACTTGTCGGCATAAGTGAGAGACATAAATACCAACATAACGCCACAAAAAATCGAAAATACGTAACCTACGGAAATTCGAAATTCAAAACTCATTCATATTCCTCAGACAATGTGCAAGCAATAGTTATTAAAGGTATTGTGTCTATAAACTATTAAAATAAAACTCCCACTATTTTTACTATAAAGTTGCATTTATTATTTTGAATGGCGTATATTTCGAGTAATTCAAAAAATTAAAATAAGATTGTATACTATTTTATAAATAAAAATATTTTTATTGTAGATGTATCTAAAATTAGATAAAATTTATTTTTTATTCATCTGACATTTTGTGAACGTTATTTGAAAAATTTCTGCTGGATAAAATAATTCAAAACCTCAGCATTAAAAAAAAACTAAAATATATCGAACACGTACATACGAGGTCTGTTCAAAAAGTATCGCGAATTTTGAATTTCCGCGGGTTACGTATATTTGAGTCAAAACATGTGCAAGCTAAGCAACTGTCAATAATTAACTAAACATTCAAAATAGCCGAACTTGTCGGCATAAGTGAGAGACATAAATACCAACATAACGCCACAAAAAATCGAAAATACGTAACCTACGGAAATTCGAAATTCAAAACTCATTCATATTCCTCAGACAATGTGCAAGCAATAGTTATTAAAGGTATTGTGTCTATAAACTATTAAAATAATACTCCCACTATTTTTACTATAAAGTTGCATTTATTATTTTGAATGGCGTATATTTCGAGTAATTCAAAAAATTAAAATAAGATTGTATACTATTTTATAAATAAAAATATTTTTATTGTAGATGTATCTAAAATTAGATAAAATTTATTTTTTATTCATCTGACATTTTGTGAACGTTATTTGAAAAATTTCTGCTGGATAAAATAATTCAAAATCTCAGCATTAAAAAAAAAACTAAAATATATCAAACACGTACATACGAGGTCTGTTCAAAAAGTATCGCGAATTTTGAATTTCCGCGGGTTACGTATATTTGAGTCAAAACATGTGCAAGCAAAGCAACTGTCAATAATTAACTGAACATTCAAAATAGCCGAACTTATCGGCATAAGTGAGAGACATAAGTACCACCATAACGCCACAAAAAATCGAAAATCGAATATACGTAACCCGCGGAAATTCAAAATTCAAAACTCATTCCTATTCCTCAGACAATGTGCAAGCAATAGTTATTAAAGGTATTGTGTCTATAAACTATTAAAATAATACTCCCACTATTTTTATTATAAAGTTGCATTTATTATTTTGAATGGCGTTATTTCGAGTAATTCAAAAAATTAAAATAAGATTGTATACTATTTTTTAAATAAAAATATTTTTATTGTAGATGTATCTAAAATTAGATAAAATTTATTTTTTATTCATCTGACATTTTGTGAACGTTATTTGAAAAATTTCTGCTGGATAAAATAATTCAAAACCTCAGCATTAAAAAAAAACTAAAATATATCAAACACGTACATACGAGGTCTGTTCAAAAAGTATCGCGAATTTTGAATTTCCGCGGGTTACGTATATTCGAGTCAAAACACGTGCAAGCAAAGCAACTGTCAATAATTAACTGAACATTCAAAATAGCCGAACTTATCGGCATAAGTGAGAGATATGAGTACCAACATAACGCCACAAAAAATCGAAAATCGAATATACGTAACCCGCGGAAATTCAAAATTCAAAACTCATTCATATTCCTCAGACAATGTGCAAGCAATAGTTATTAAAGGTATTGTGTCTATAAACTATTAAAATAATACTCCCACTATTTTTATTATAAAGTTGCATTTATTATTTTGAATGGCGTATATTTCGAGTAATTCAAAAAATTAAAATAAGATTGTATACTATTTTTTAAATAATTATATTTTTATTGTAGATGTATCTAAAATTAGATAAAATTTATTTTTTATTCATCTGACATTTTGTGAACGTTATTTGAAAAATTTCTGCTGGATAAAATAATTCAAAATCTCAGCATTAAAAAAAAACTAAAATATATCAAACACGTACATACGAGGTCAGTTCAAAAAGTATCGCGAATTTTGAATTTCCGCGGATTACGTATATTTAAGTCAAAACATGTGCAAGCAAAGCAACTGTCATTAATTAACTGAACATTCAAAATAGCCGAACTTGTCGGCATAAGTGAGAGATATGAGTACCAACATAACGCCACAAAAAATCGAAAATCGAATATACGTAACCCGCGGAAATTCAAAATTCAAAACTCATTCATATTCCTCAGACAATGTGCAAGCAATAGTTATTAAAGGTATTGTGTCTATAAACTATTAAAATAATACTCCCACTATTTTTATTATAAAGTTGCATTTATTATTTTGAATGGCGTATATTTCGAGTAATTCAAAAAATTAAAATAAGATTGTATACTATTTTTTAAATAAAAATATTTTTATTGTAGATGTATCTAAAATTAGATAAAATTTATTTTTTATTCATCTGACATTTTGTGAACGTTATTTGAAAAATTTCTGCTGGATAAAATAATTCAAAACCTCAGCATTAAAAAAAAACTAAAATATATCAAACACGTACATACGAGGTCTGTTCAAAAAGTATCGCGAATTTTCAATTTCCGCGGGTTACGTATATTCGAGTCAAAACACGTGCAAGCAAAGCAACTGTCAATAATTAACTGAACATTCAAAATAGCCGAACTTATCGGCATAAGTGAGAGATATGAGTACCAACATAACGCCACAAAAAATCGAAAGTCGAATATACGTAACCCGCGGAAATTCAAAATGCAAAACTCATTCATATTCCTCAGACAATGTGCAAGCAATAGTTATTAAAGGTATTGTGTCTATAAACTATTAAAATAATACTCCCACTATTTTTACTATAAAGTTGCATTTATTATTTTGAATGGCGTATATTTCGAGTAATTCAAAAAATTAAAATAAGATTGTATACTATTTTATAAATAAAAATATTTTTATTGTAGATGTATCTAAAATTAGATAAAATTTATTTTTTATCCATCTGACATTTTGTGAACGTTATTTGATAAATTTCTGCTGGATAAAATAATTCAAAATCTCAGCATTAAAAAAAAACTAAAATATATCAAACACGTACATACGAGGTCTGTTCAAAAAGTATCGCGAATTTTGAATTTCCGCGGGTTACGTATATTCGAGTCAAAACACGTGCAAGCAAAGCAACTGTCAATAATTAACTGAACATTCAAAATAGCCGAACTTATCGGCATAAGTGAGAGATATGAGTACCAACATAACGCCACAAAAAATCGAAAGTCGAATATACGTAACCCGCGGAAATTCAAAATGCAAAACTCATTCATATTCCTCAGACAATGTGCAAGCAATAGTTATTAAAGGTATTGTGTCTATAAACTATTAAAATAATACTCCCACTATTTTTACTATAAAGTTGCATTTATTATTTTGAATGGCGTATATTTCGAGTAATTCAAAAAATTAAAATAAGATTGTATACTATTTTTTAAATAAAAATATTTTTATTGTAGATGTATCTAAAATTAGATAAAATTTATTTTTTATTCATCTGACATTTTGTGAACGTTATTTGAAAAATTTCTGCTGGATAAAATAATTCAAAATCTCAGCATTAAAAAAAAAAAACTAAAATATATCAAACACGTACATACGAGGTCAGTTCAAAAAGTATCGCGAATTTTGAATTTCCGCGGATTACGTATATTTAAGTCAAAACATGTGCAAGCAAAGCAACTGTCATTAATTAACTGAACATTCAAAATAGCCGAACTTGTCGGCATAAGTGAGAGATATGAGTACCAACATAACGCCACAAAAAATCGAAAGTCGAATATACGTAACCCGCGGAAATTCAAAATGCAAAACTCATTCATATTCCTCAGACAATGTGCAAGCAATAGTTATTAAAGGTATTGTGTCTATAAACTATTAAAATAATACTCCCACTATTTTTACTATAAAATTGCATTTATTATTTTGAATGGCGTATATTTCGAGTAATTCAAAAAATTAAAATAAGATTGTATACTATTTTTTAAATAAAAATATTTTTATTGTAGATGTATCTAAAATTAGATAAAATTTATTTTTTATTCATCTGACATTTTGTGAACGTTATTTGAAAAATTTCTGCTGCATAAAATAATTCAAAATCTCAGCATTAAAAAAAAACTAAAATATATCAAACACGTATATACGAGGTCTGTTCAAAAAGTATCGCGAATTTTGAATTTCCGCGGGTTACGTATATTCGAGTCAAAACATGTGCAAGCAAAGCAACTGTCAATAATTAACTGAACATTCAAAATAGCCGAGCTTGTCGGCATAAGTGAGAGATATGAGTACCAACATAACGCCACAAAAAATCGAAAATCGAATATACGTAACCCGCGGAAATTCAAAATTCAAAACTCATTCATATTCCTCAGACAATGTGCAAGCAATAGTTATTTTAGGTATTGTGTCTATAAACTATTAAAATAATACTCCCACTATTTTTATTATAAAGTTGCATTTATTATTTTGAATGGCGTATATTTCGAGTAATTCAAAAAATTAAAATAAGATTGTATACTATTTTATAAATAAAAATATTTTTATTGTAGATGTATCTAAAATTAGATAAAATTTATTTTTTATCCATCTGACATTTTGTGAACGTTATTTGAAAAATTTCTGCTGGATAAAATAATTCAAAATCTCAGCATTAAAAAAAAACTAAAATATATCAAACACGTACATACGAGGTCTGTTCAAAAAGTATCGCGAATTTTCAATTTCCGCGGGTTACGTATATTCGAGTCAAAACACGTGCAAGCAAAGCAACTGTCAATAATTAACTGAACATTCAAAATAGCCGAACTTATCGGCATAAGTGAGAGATATGAGTACCAACATAACGCCACAAAAAATCGAAAATCGAATATACGTAACCCGCGGAAATTCAAAATTCAAAACTCATTCATATTCCTCAGACAATGTGCAAGCAATAGTTATTAAAGGTATTGTGTCTATAAACTATTAAAATAATACTCCCACTATTTTTACTATAAAGTTGCATTTATTATTTTGAATGGCGTATATTTCGAGTAATTCAAAAAATTAAAATAAGATTGTATACTATTTTTTAAATAAAAATATTTTTATTGTAGATGTATCTAAAATTAGATAAAATTTATTTTTTATTCATCTGACATTTTGTGAACGTTATTTGAAAAATTTCTGCTGGATAAAATAATTCAAAACCTCAGCATTAAAAAAAAACTAAAATATATCAAACACGTACATACGAGGTCTGTTCAAAAAGTATCGCGAATTTTGAATTTCCGCGGGTTACGTATATTCGAGTCAAAACACGTGCAAGCAAAGCAACTGTCAATAATTAACTGAACATTCAAAATAGCCGAACTTATCGGCATAAGTGAGAGATATGAGTACCAACATAACGCCACAAAAAATCGAAAATCGAATATACGTAACCCGCGGAAATTCAAAATTCAAAACTCATTCATATTCCTCAGACAATGTGCAAGCAATAGTTATTAAAGGTATTGTGTCTATAAACTATTAAAATAATACTCCCACTATTTTTACTATAAAGTTGCATTTATTATTTTGAATGGCGTATATTTCGAGTAATTCAAAAAATTAAAATAAGATTGTATACTATTTTTTAAATAAAAATATTTTTATTGTAGATGTATCTTAAATTAGATAAAATTTATTTTTTATTCATCTGACATTTTGTGAACGTTATTTGAAAAATTTCTGCTGGATAAAATAATTCAAAATCTCAGCATTAAAAAAAAAACTAAAATATATCAAACACGTACATACGAGGTCTGTTCAAAAAGTATCGCGAATTTTGAATTTCCGCGGGTTACGTATATTTGAGTCAAAACATGTGCAAGCAAAGAAACTGTCAATAATTAACTGAACATTCAAAATAGCCGAGCTTGTCGGCATAAGTGAGAGATATGAGTACCAACATAACGCCACAAAAAATCGAAAATCGAATATACGTAACCCGCGAAAATTCAAAATTCAAAACTCATTCATATTCCTCAGACAATGTGCAAGCAATAGTTATTAAAGGTATTGTGTCTATAAACTATTAAAATAATACTCCCACTATTTTTACTATAAAGTTGCATTTATTATTTTGAATGGCGTATATTTCGAGTAATTCAAAAAATTAAAATAAGATTGTATACTATTTTTTAAATAAAAATATTTTTATTGTAGATGTATCTTAAATTAGATAAAATTTATTTTTTATTCATCTGACATTTTGTGAACGTTATTTGAAAAATTTCTGCTGGATAAAATAATTCAAAATCTCAGCATTAAAAAAAAACTAAAATATATCAAACACGTACATACGAGGTCTGTTCAAAAAGTATCGCGAATTTTGAATTTCCGCGGGTTACGTATATTTGAGTCAAAACATGTGCAAGCAAAGAAACTGTCAATAATTAACTGAACATTCAAAATAGGCGAACTTGTCGGCATAAGTGAGAGATATGAGTACCAATATAACGCCACAAAAAATCGAAAATCGAATATACGTAACCCGCGGAAATTCAAAATTCAAAACTCATTCATATTCCTCAGACAATGTGCAAGCAATAGTTATTAAAGGTATTGTGTCTATAAACTATTAAAATAATACTCCCACTATTTTTACTATAAAGTTGCATTTATTATTTTGAATGGCGTATATTTCGAGTAATTCAAAAAATTAAAATAAGATTGTATACTTTTTTTTAAATAAAAATATTTTTATTGTAGATGTATCTAAAATTAGATAAAATTTATTTTTTATTCATCTGACATTTTGTAAACGTTATTTGAAAAATTTCTGCTGGATAAAATAATTCAAAATCTCAGCATTAAAAAAAAACTAAAATATATCGAACACGTACATACGAGGTCTGTTCAAAAAGTATCGCGAATTTTGAATTTCCGCGGGTTACGTATATTCGAGTCAAAACATGTGCAAGCAAAGCAACTGTCAATAATTAACTGAACATTCAAAATGGCCGAACATGTCGGCATAAGTGAGAGACATGAGTTCCAATATAACGCCACCAAAAAATCGAAAATAGAATATACGTAACCCACGAAAATTCAAAATTCGCGATACTTTTTGAACAGACCTCGTATGTATTTATACACGGATTCAGAATAAAAACGACTCTCAAAATCAACACTATAAATATGAAAAAAAAAATTGAAATTCCTAAAAAAATTTATTATAATAGTTCTACTCTTATACTGATACTGATATAAGTGATGTGGATAAAAAAATTCAATGAGAGAAAATTTGTACTAACTACAATTTGTTTCGGTACCGGAACAAACTATTTCTCTGATTATTTTTAAAACGCCTTTTTTTATATTTTTCAATATATCGTAACTACATTAACAACACAAGTTAATGTAGTTACGATACATTTGTACATTTACTCATAGTACGATGTCATCTTTACATTTATAACCGAATGTATAAGTATATATTTTGATTACAAAAATGTTCATAATATAAATTTTAGAGGTCATTTTTAAAATTGTTTGACTTTCATATATCGACATTTTCTTATCGGACTACACATAATAAACCGCCTATTTCATTTGATCTCTATTTAATAATGATTTAACAAATTTGTGCTCTGTAAAATAACTTTAAATAAAATACATTTAAAATTCAGATTTTAATGAAATTGTTTGTTTTGGATATTACTTGGACCTTGCCATTATGCATACAATATACGTATAACATCTTTGTCATTTTAAGATCCATTTTTTTATGACATTTTATCACATTTTGGCCTGTAATTCAGCTATTACTTGATGGATGTTCATTTTGTTTATTTGTTTGTTTGTTTATTTGTAAAGCGCTATAACTATGACTCCATTTGGGAATTGCATGTCTCGTATGGGTTTGCATTACCAGCTTCTTTAAAGAAACTAACCGGTACTTCAATGTCATATTTTGTTAAATTTTATGGAGCATATTAAAATATTTAAGACTTTTAAATAAAAGGTTTGGAAACGGGACGTTTAAGTGTAGGTGCTCCATTATGGAAGGAGTTCTATTCAAAAATAAAGTCTGGATTAGGTGGCATTCGTTTAGGATCAATAGTTAGTTGAACACCACAGAAATGGCATGACAGACAGGATTGGTTACCGAAGAAGATATCATGGGTAAGTGCGGTATGGTCAAACAGATTTCTGAGAAGTTTCCTTGGCCAGAATTTCAAAATGGATTTTGAGCAAACTGGCGTGCAGATGTTTGAGAAAATGTGCCTAAAGAAATCTTCCACAGTTAGTCCAGTCTGTTTATCTGCACAATAAATGCGGCAAGTTCGAAATTAAAAGAAGCACATTGATGATGAAGAGCCTCTCTCGCCAGTTGATAAGCTCGCTTATTGCTAAGATTACCAGCATGACCTGAAACCCAACGAATTTGAATATTTTGGTTGTTCAGAAACCAAAATCGAATACCGTCGAGAATCGGGTCAACCTTTTACCCACAAATGTGCTCCGGGGGTTTTTGATCCGTAAATACCATCTTTCGCATGGTCCCTCAAGAAAAAATACAATAGCGTCAAATCAAACGATCTTGAAGGCCAACTAACGTCACCAAATCAAAACGCCAATTGGCATTACCATTGACATTACATATGGTCCAGATCTTAGATTAAAGAATTCCTGGATAGACCCGTACCGTATATGTATACACAATTTTGCGGTATAATTATTTCGAAGCGGCGACAAATGGTAATTATTATATATTTGTTTATGTAGACATAACATCCACTACCATCTAGTTTTCGTAATAGAAATTAATTGAATTGGAAAAGCCTAATTTATATTCATTTTATATTCGTTTTAATTCCCTTATTGGAAACAAAAATATAATTTAAAGACAACGATAGGCAATTTTTATTTTTTGTACAATCTTTTGATATGAACGCCATTCTCCATGAAAGTGATAACATATCGAAAATAATGAACTATTCTTGCCATTTTCAAGTTGTGATTTTGTCACATCGGAAAGTGCAAGTAAAAGTGTATTTTTTATATAATTTGAAGTATTTACGAAAAAGTAAGTATTTTTATAAATAGTTATATTGTTAATAAAACTTAATACGAAGTTTTTATTTCAGAAAATGAAGTGTTTTGTGAAGAATTGTTTTTCATACGATGAAATGAGGAAGCCGGGAATTTCTTTCTTTCAAGGGAACGAATTTTTCAGTCTGTTTTCCATTGCTGTTTTCATTGTGTTAAAATAAATAAAGTATATTCGGTAGGCTTATTATTTAAATAAATTTGTTTGCATTTGTGCTTTCGCTTACTCTATTAGACCATATTATAATGCATTTACTAAATAATATTCTTTTCAATTTTTTTACAATATTAGTTATTAATTATTTAAGTACCAGGTGTACATGTTTTTTTCATAGAAAGCAAAAACAAATTTATTCAAACTACTTGCCCTCGCTAGCTACACATTTTTCCAATCTCTCGGGCAATTTGTGGATACCACGCCAAAAAAAATTCTTCTCTTTCGAGGCAAACCCCTCATCAAGCCATTTTTGGACGTCTTCGTAAGAATCGAAGTGCTGCCAGCGAGTGCGTGGCCCATCGACGAAAACAGGTGGTAGTCGGAAGTGGCCAGATCTGGTGAATAAGCGGGGTGGGGTACCACCTCCCAGTTGAGTGTCTCCAAGTAGTTTCCGACCATTTTTGACGTGTTGCGTTGTCGTGGAGGAAAATCAGCTTGTCATGTTTTTGTTGATAATCCGTCCTTTTTTCAAGCAGAGCACGGTGAAGTTTGATCAGTTGTTGATGGTAGCGGTGAGCATTGACAGTTTCACCAGGTTTCAACATCTCATAGTAGACGATACCCTGCTGATCCCACCAAACGCACAGCATCGTCTTCCGTCCGAAGCGATTTGGTCTTGAGGAAGATGTTGATGGTTGGCCGGAATCAACCCACGATTTCTTGCGTTTAGGATTCTCGAAATATATCCACTTTTTATCGCCTGTCACAATCCAATGCAGGAACGACGTTCTATTTTGTCTGGCGAGCAAGATTTCGCATGTGTTTCGCCGTCGCTCCATCTGCCTATCGTTCAATTCATGCGGCACCCATTTTCCGATCTTTTAAATCTTCCTTATGGCACGCAGACGCTGGTTGAGTAACACACAATTGCTCCGCGAGCATTTTTTGCGATTGGGTATCGTCTTCGTCGAAAAGAGCCTGCAATTGATGGTCCTCAGCCTTCCTAGGCCGATTTTCACCCTTCTTGTCCAACAAGTAAAAAATTGCCGTCTTTGCACCGACGAAACCAATCTCGGCACGTTGTTTCCGATAAAGCACTGTCACCATAGGCCTCCATATGCTATTCGGCAGCCGATTTCTTCAAATTGAAGCAGAAAAGCAGAGCTTGCCGCATATGCTCTTTTTCTGACACAAAACTAGACATGATTACCAAAGGAAAAATATATGTTGTTGTACGAAATTGCTGACAATGTGCACTGATTAATGTTGACAGATGTCAAACTCATAAAAAAAAGTATGGCGTGCCCATGGTAGCTTAATACGCTCACTCACGTCATCTATGACCAAACAACGGATTTAAGCTTATACACCTGGTACATTAAATTTATCATATTATAATTTAGTTTTGAAGCATTTGTTATAATGTTGTATACGATTAACTTCAATATTAGTAAGAATTTGATATAATGTTCTATGTAATTAATGCGTTCTTTTTTAATTTAATTTAAATGCACAATGACTATTTAAATTACCATTTTCCATTCACAAACACACATTTATATTATAATTAAGCTGTCTGTATCTACTAATGCTTGTTTAACATTAAAATTTATATTTAAAAAGTTGCGGTGTGGTTTTATTTCAACTTAAATATAATATCACATTCTCTCCTTCGCACAGAGTTCATATTATATACTCATAAAAGCAAACATACCGTCATTGCACGATAGTATAATGTTTGTCCTATCATAACATTTTCGACAAGTTCCAACACCTTTGTTATTGACAGCATTCTATCATTGAGGACTGTTTCGGCAAAGTCTAGAATGGCCCGTTCCTCATAGTCGCCATTGGCATTTCGTCTCAAAAACGATACATAGAAATCGAAGAGTCGATTTATATCCTGTAAATTCTTTTCGAGCACTGTCCATTCGTAATATCGAGACAAGCTATGGTCATCACTTATAATATAGGTCTTATTCAATAATTCATTTGTAAACGACGTATAAGATTCGAAGATTTTTTTCAATTTCCTATTTTGTTCAATACCTGACTCACGCTGGTTTAAATAATCCCATAAACTTTTCTCCAAGTGAATAAAATGAGAACGGAAAATGTCAATATCTGTTGCACCTGATGGCTTGCATTCGAACATATTCAGTGCAGATGTCAATAAAACAACTGCGAATATGCAATAATTTATCAGTATCATTTTTATTGTTTATCCTATTAAGTTATTTGCCAAATAGTTATGTATAATATTACGATTTTAATATTTTCACTTGTTTGTTTGAAAATATTATAAAAAAAAGTCACTTTTTTTATAGATTTTTTTTAAATTTTATGCGCAATAAGCAAAAATTATATTGATATAAAATTCAAATTATATTTTCATAGAATTTTATTTTAGTTTATGTAATTGCCTGTACTTTATTTTCAATTTCTTATCAAATGCTACAAAACTAAACAGGTACACAATAGAATATCAATCTTATTTATTGTTACATGACATTGAAAAAATATACAGAGCTCCTTTCATAAATATGATTAAATAATCTCCATTTATCATTTCATTGGAACAAGGCAGTATTCTCTGAACATATATTTATTTGTTTTTATTATTAATTAAGTTTTATTTCACTCGTACACGTACACTTGTTATACACCAATTGTAAATAAAGAAATTAAATAAAATAAATTGAAAATATTAAAAATAATATTTTTTTTATTGAGGGCGCCCGGTTTTAAATCGAAAAATAACCCGCATTCATATTGTCCACTCCAATCAGACGCAACGCGAAACCAACTGAAATCGTGTATAAATTGAAAATAAAAAAGCCCCCAGACAACGTTTCCGATGTTTGAGGTTTCTATAAGCTCCCCGTTCTTTTATATGTATATATACAATTAAAGCTATTGTGCAGCATTTGATTTATGGGTGTTGTGTGCATGAACGACCCTCGCTCACTGTATGAAACCCATGTAATGGCCCCAATTGTACTCATTCCGAGAAGAGTATATTTGCTGCAAACGGTTTGATTATTTTTGTTTTTATTTTTTTTTATTAAGTATATGATTTTAATTTTTTTTTCTGTACTTATTATAAAATAAAAACGAAAACAACATTTCAAACAAATTCGAATGAGTCAGACGATACCATACGTGCATTCTCATACAAACATACTTGATACGGTTCCAGTGGTGATTGGCTCAACTTTCCATTTGCATATGACACGTTTTGAGTACATATTAAGCTGAGTTATAAACACATACAACCATATAAACATGTACATATTAAGCTGAGGTATATATTGTGCAAATTGGAATATAAAATTGATATAGTATTATATTTGTTTTGGATATTATTTGGAGAGTTGAAATAATGATAAACAATATACGCGCAAAAACAGTTGTTTTCAATTTAAATACGAAACTCTCTAAATGAGTAGAAACCTTTTCGACTTAACATTATGCAAAAAAATCGCGCTATCATTTTTATTTTCTCATCCATATTTATGTCTTTAAATTTGTAGGTACATAGATATGTATACATATGTTTATAAAGTTCGTAGAATTTAACTGCGAATGAATGTATTTGTAACAACAAAGAAAAATTGAGTAACAAAGAAAATGTACAACGCAAACAATGTAATGTGGATTCGTATAAACAATGATAAACTTGATGACGTATTTTTTAATAATATAAAAAAAAAATCATTTTTGTTTAAATTCAGGATTTTTTTTATTATCACACTAAGATTCGCGCGTAATTAACGGTTGATATAATCTTATGATAACCCTATAGTAATGCAGGTTATAATGTGTATAAAATTTTTTTTAATGGAACATCATCTGCAATTATGCGAATCTATTTTAAGCAACTACCATTAAGAATTTAAAATAAGTTCTTAATATTTTTATGTAATAATTTGTTCATTAAATGATTATTATAGTTAAGTCTGGAATACTACCAAACAAAAGTTCCCGTTTCTATGGCGAATTGTGATTATTCTTTCCAAATATCGTAGTGTACAGATTTTGACCGATAATCGCGCGACCTTGGCGGACACTTTTGATACAACAGGTGACCCGAGGCTTAACTTTATTCGATACTGGGGCTGTTTAACAATTGCAATGTTGCAATGAGTTAGGTTCCAGATCATGCTAATATCCACAGCAATAAGCGAGCTGATCAGCTAGAGAGAAGGGGACCAATAATGGAAGATTTCGGTTCACACATTGGCCAAAATCGGAACACTAGGCTATTCAACAACCTTTCCAAAATTCTGGGCAAAGACACTACTCAGAATAGCAGATTGGCCATACTGCACTTACTCATGTTTTCCTCTTCAGTAACCAACATCGTTCTTCATGCCATTTCTGTGATTATAAATAAAAATTCCTTATATTTAAAATAAATATTTAATTTATTATTAGGTGATTTTTGTTGTATCCACAAAAATGGCATGAAGAACATTTTGAATGAATGTCATTTAACCCAGAATTTATTTTTGAATAGCACTGCTTCCATTACGGAGCTTCTATACCTAAAAACTCTTTCCCCAAGCTCGCTCTTCAATTTTCTAAAATTTGCTCCATCACATTTAACCACTTCTGAATGTTCACTCCAGCTAACTATCGACCAGTTTCATTAGGGAAGCTGTCAATGCTAACCCACACGTAACATGAATACGCCAAATGGCCTCATGCTCGTAGCGCTACAGAATAGCCTCTGGCCATTGTCATAGAGTAACAATAAATATTATAAACCAAAATTAATTATTATATTGGCTTAAAATCAATTATTATTTTCAATATGTGCTTCTTTTTTTTAAAAAAAATTCATTTTTCCAAATTCATTATGAAAAATATTAAAAATTTATAAATAAACATTTTAAATTTATTATTTTACCATGTTATGTATTATGCTTTTTCCACTTTACTATTGAGCTTCATAGATCATTACCCTTATGAATACGACTAGTTATCTAGGCTAGTATAGAAAATAGGAAAATTAATTTGACGACAAATTCCTTGTATGGGTTCATAAATACAGGGTGTACCATTTAAAAGATGCATTTTAAAAAGTAAATAAAAAAAACTAGTGCATATTTTTCAAATTGCCGGTTTTATTAGAAAGATTGAACCTTGAAATTTAAGAATAAAACACAACATCATTTAAATGACTGCCACGGCTGGCCTTACAGTACCCCATTCGCTCGACCGAATTTTTCAGTACATTTTCGATTGTCTGGGCCTGTATCTCTTCAATGGCAACTTTGATTTCATGTTTCAAGGCCTCAATTGTGTCTGGATGGCTTGTGTAACATTTATCTTTAACGGCTCCCCACAGAAAATAATCCAACGGGCTCAAATCACAGCTCCGAGGCGGCCAATTGACATCAGAATTGCGGCTGATTATTCGGTTTTCAAAAGCAGTGCGCAAAAGTTGGATTGTTACATTGACTGTGTGGCAAGTGCCTCGTCCACTTGAAACGAAATGTCGTCCATGCCATTCTCTTCAACTTTTGGAAATCTGCACCAAACCGTGACTCGTTGTGGATGCATCGGCTTTTCCATGGTGACGTATGGATTTTCTGAGCCCCAGATGCGACAATTTTATTTGTTGACATACCCACCGAGGTGGAAATGGGCCTCATCTGAAAAGATGATTTTTCGCTAAAAATGCTCATCTTCGGCGAATTGATCTTGAGCCCATTGGGCAAACCGAAAACGCATCGGATGGTCATGCGGCTTTAGTTGTTGGACTAATTGAACTTTGTAAGCTTTCATACCGAGGTCTTTGTGCAAAATTCTCAACAGAGAAGTGCGAGAAATGTTCAATTCCTGAGAACGGTGACGAGTTCATGTTGATGGATGATTACGGACATTTTCAACAACTTGACGTGATGGCATTCGAACTTTGCTCATTTTTTTTTTAAATTTCTCACAGTTTGGGTTGAAGACTCACCACTTTAGAAGTAAGTTCTCAATATTTCCTAGTTTTCTTCAAGCGTATGGATTACCATTTCGTAACATTCAGACTTTCAACTAACAATCTTTCAATTCGTGATGACATTTAACACTCAAATACTTCAAATAAATAGTGGTTCAAAATGCAACCGCTAGATGGACTACCCTATACATGGTTCATGCAAATAAACGAACCATATTATTTACTATGTTTGGTGATCCAAAGAGATTATTAAAAAAGAAGTCTTTGTATTTAAACATTGTACTTATACAAATTTTTATATATATACACGTATACTTGAGAAAAGCATAAAAAATGTATAATTTTTATTTATAATCTTACCAGAAAGTTATTTGAAAAATTTAATAAGAATCATAAGAGAAAAAATATATATTTACCTTTATATTATTGGCTATTATGCTTAAAAGATCATTTGATTTAGACCTTCGGCCATCGTCAGAACCAAAAAAGACTATTGATAATCTTTCCAATTGGTGATGTACTGAATATGAATTTGGTGAAACCGTCCAGTCGGAGAATTTTAATAGAGTATCTTCTTCTAATTTATCTTTATTACTTACTAAATTTTGCATAAATTTGAAACGGGCAGAAATCTCAGACATAATTATATTAATTTCATGTAGTTTCCATTGCATTTCTAAACTAATATGCAAACTACTCTTGATTGAATCAATTGTCCAAGTTGCAACATGTTCTTGCTGTTTTAAAAAAAATAACAATAATAAAATATTATTCTATCATACTATGTAAAACAAATCGATTATTTCAAATCATTTATATTATTTTTTTTTTATTTTATTTTAATTTATAATTAATTTATGAATTTATATAAAACAAATCGAATCTACCATATTCACAATATAGAGTATTTTAATTAGGGAAAACAGAATTTTACTATTATATGTTAAGATATATAAAATTAAGATGAAATTCATGTATGAATTTGGCAACTTTCTTTTAGAAGTATGAATTAACGCGAATCATTTTTGTAGCTTTCTTTTATGAAATATTTATCTTGAATATATGAATGAGTCATTGCAGTGGATGTGTCTACATATTGTAGATGTTATTTTGTCCAAAAAGCTATTGAAAATACTTTTTGTAAATAATTCTACCGCAGAAACGACTCGAGGGGTTTTATATTCTGTAGATGAAAAAATTAAACTCTCCTTTGACTACTTTAAAACTAGAATTTTTTTTACTGTACGAGTATGTTAATATATATTGTATGGATCCTTTAAACACAATATTTATTAATGAAAGGGAGAATATGAATCATAGAAGTTTGCGGACAAACAATGCGTTATAATTTTGCTCTCCACTGTAACTACTTTCGAAAATTATTCAACTTCTTTAATACGTATTTGGTAAAATTATGTTTTTTTGACACAAATTCCAATATAAAACATTGAATGAATGAAAGTGCGTTCCTATTTGAAATAGCTTCCCTATTATTTCTGGTTAGTCAAAATCCAATATACACATTCCAATAAGAACATTATTTTGTAGTAAATTACAAACCCTATTTTCGGCACTTTGTATTTGTTGGGACAAGACCGCCAACCTTTTCAAAACTTTTTTTTGTTTTTCACGTTGTATGGGCAGAGTTATTTGCTCATTTATATGAGACGCTTCTAGTACATCCCATCCTTTAAGAACTGCAGTTGCAACTTCTCGTCCAATATGTAAAACGTCTGTAACTGTCTCAACTAGACCGCAACTGGGACTAACATTATAAAAGAAAATAAAAAATATCGCGAACACAAAACGTAAAGACACCATTTTTCTTAAATGATTAATTTTTTTAAAAGAAAATTCACTGAATAATTGTCCACATAACAAAAATTAATTTTAATTATTAAACTATTATATATATTCTGAGTTTTCGAATCCGCTTCTGACTAGTTTGTTATGGCAACGGGCAAACAACGTTCCTAATACTCTCAGTTGACCCGACCCGTTTGCACTAAATCAATTCGGCAACTCGCTTTGATTCCAATTCGGTGTTAAAACAGCGGATCTGAACATGACACAGATGCAAATTTTTATGTACGTATCAGCTACCCTTAACCAAAATGAAGAGAACTTAAATTCATCTCTGCACGTAAGAGAATACAGTTTACAACTGTTTCTACTGCAAATAGTGCAGTGCTCGCAATCTAAATCTCAATATATTATTCTCTTAAATGTGAGTACGGTAAATTTATCTTAATTGAAATTAATATGCGTGACTCATGAATACCACTTATTCGATTAACTGATCTCGAGCGAAGAAGTCAAAAAATTTTAGTATAAATATTATTCGTAGAAAAGGTGTCCAAAATTATAACTAACTAATAATAATACTTAGCAATAATCTATTTTCATGATAAAATTACTACATAGTCACTAATATTAGGTTATATGCCCATTTAAACTTTTCTCTTGTATACGACAATTGGTATTGATGTAATTCTTTAATGTAGATATAAAATGCCTTACTCTTTATTCGTGATTTTGGCATGAAATATCCGGTACCCTGTCTCGAGAAGCAAGTACAGGGTGGGCCAACTTGGACTGAGTTTTACATATTGTAGCCCTGGTGCTGCATCCTTCGGCAATAATTCTTGACCCAATTAAATTTTGTATATAAATATCGTCAGATCAAATTTCAAAATGAGTCCGTAGCGATGTTCTGGAGATGCCCAATTGAGTAGCATGTCGACGAGTATACTCAGAGCCTCCACATCTTGTCCATTGCGAACAGGTCGATTGAAATTTATTGGTGGCTCATCAAATACTGCACCACGTTCCTCAAAACAGATTATTAAGTTTCTTATCATGTTTGCACTGGGTAAGAGTTTATAAAATTCTTTATAATCTGCAACAAAAAATTAAAAAATTTCAAAAAAAAATATTTTAAATAAGTCAGTTCAAGTTGGCCCACCCTGTATTCAAAAGTTAAATTTTCGGGTTTTTGGTAAAGAAGAGCTTACAGAATACAGAAACCTGCTACATGGCATTGAACTTAATCATACGTACCCATAAAAATTTCATGCCATGTTTATACAATTAAAAATAAGTAATAATAAGTTATTTAATCAGTGTACATTTGAAGGCTTAGGAATTCTTAATTCTTCTTAAGGACTAATAGCTTTTTGGTCATTATCATTAATTTCTAAAAGATTATGTGTAGGTTACCATTCATATACTATTATCTAGTCTTTATAAAATATTGAACACGTGCATCTTCTTACTTATATGTATACCCATATTCCAATTGATAAAAATATTCTCATTTGAACACAAAGTTTCTTTTGTTCTGTTGCATACATATTTGTCTAATTTTTTAATTATCTAGAATAGCGATTAATAACGTACATATATATATGTTATCAAAAATTTAATTTAATTGTACCGAATTTTCATATTTTATTTGTTTTGAAGAGTAGATTTACCTAAATCCATCTATTGGCGTAGGTAGAAAATGTTCGGATTCAGATCCTAGTGTGACCAGATGTGCTTTTTCAATTGAATTTTGTCATTTGCTTTATCAATTTTATGGATACTTTATCACCTATCATAATAAATAATAGATTTTTAATTTTCTATTCAAATGAAATAGTTATGGTATATAATTATGTTATATTTTTATATTAAATATAACAAAATAACATTTTATTTTATAGTTGTCTTTAATTTTATGTTGATTATTATTAAATGGTTTATAAATATAATATGTAAATTAATATATTCAATATAATATAATAATTATGTAGACCAAAATCAATCAATTTTTTTTTTATATATAATTTTGTTTCATATTTATTGAATAATAATAATTCGTAAATAAAATTAATAATACCAGAATTTTAATAGAGTATAGAATAAATAATTTCATTTAAATAAAAATCAGAACTAATAAAGATGAATTTAATCCATATAAGTTATTATTTTGTATTATACGATTTTTTTTATCATATATGGAACATATAAAAGATTTTATCCTTTGCGATTGCTGCGCCACCTTGTAATGGTTGGTGAGAAGTAATTTAAACCTACACACGCCAAAAGTCGATGTGTGCTAGATTGTGTTCGGACATCATCTTTTAGTGATCAGAGAAAAAACAACTGCTTTCTATGGCACGGTATTTTTCGTATAATTGGGGAAACAATGTAATAATTTTCGTGAAAAATTAAACCTTGTGATAAGTGAAAACATATAATATTTGTTAAATAATGAAATTTGATAGCTATGCCGAAAAAAAATGCGTTTAAAATTCGCGGATGTAAGAATAAAACAAACTAATTTTGTGCCGTGGACTGCGACACAAGTGGAAAAAATCTGAGTGTGCTGGTTACGAATTTTTCATCTAGGATATAAGAAAATTTTCTTTATTTTTAAACTTTTGAATATCTAATCAATCGAATAAATGTTTAGTGACACTGAATAAAAAAAAATATGTATAAATTTCTTGAAAAAAAAAGTTGTAATGGAATTAATTTTTTCTATTTTGGTTGACTGATGAAATAGAAAATCAGATGTGGAAAGTCGATTTTTGTGATTTCAGATTATAGAATTGTGTTCATGATAATATTAAAATAAAATCAAATCATACGCTTTGATGATAATAATTATAAAAGCTAAAATTGATCTGTAACAATATTTTAAGAAGTCATAGAAATTTCTGAATAAGGAATTTTTGATATTAACTCTATTGTTCATGACGTACATGTTGTATTTGTCATTTTGACGTGATTTTTGTATTTGGTTTGCACCACGGGTGCTCTATTGAATTTTACATTATTAATTTATTCAAAAATAAAAATATTTTATTATTTAAAGCTATTTAATTAAAGCGTTTTGTTAAAATTCGATTTAAAATGCAATTGATTAAATTGATTTATCTAAAGTGTGTATAGAAAAGAATTGACTAATATTAATGTAAGATAAAAATTCCACAAAATTTTTGTGACGTTTACACCTGTTGTGCGACTTGGGTTCTTTAACAGATTAAAAATAATACGAGATAATACGTATATAATGTACCCAAGCGGTGGATCAAGTGCGGATGGGGAGGGCTCCAACAGTGAAGCAAGTGGTAGTGGAATTAACAATGGCAGTAACCTCTTTTATAAGGACAAAATTTCATCTGGAGTATTTCACAAATTAGGTGTTCCTGAAAAGAAGGAACTTTGTGCCTATATTAGCGAGCAATGCTCCAAAAGGGTAAATACTCCAGAACTGGATATACTTATGGACTCCTTATTTATTGAGTTCGAACCATATTTGCCAATTGACAATTCAGAAAAAATTGAGTGGATCAGGTGGTTGATAGCAGGTGGCAGAACTCCGGAAGAATTTGCAGCTATAGGTTAGTTACATGTGTATTATTTTTTCAAAGTTTTTTCTCTCTCCTATTTGACATTTGATTACCTGACAACAGAGTCATTCCCTCGATGTGATATTGAAGATAATCAATGTCTATATTATTCTGTAATGTAAAAAATCACCTTCGATTTTCTTAATCGTATTATGCTTTTTGGTTAAAGCAAATTAATGCATTTCTTGCTAATAAAATCAAACACGCATGCACATTGGCGTGTTCTACGTTTGTCAGCGCTTTAGGTACTAAGGTTATTGAACCTTTGATATTTCTTCCCAATCTTGTCTTGCTGCGGTCTCGTGCGCACGTTAGTTTGTTTGCTTTATAATATTGCATCCCCTTGTTTTTATTTATTATCTTCTATATACCTATATAGGAAAAGACAATTAATTTTAATTACAATTTATAATTATTATATTTTTACTATTTGAACTATATAGAAAAATACTAATATATGTATGTACATACTTGTTATAATCAGAGTTGATAAAAAAATTATAAACACTACAACATTTGAATTACAAAAAAAATTCATCTGACATTACTAAAGTAAACTAATTTCAATTATTTACATAGTTGAAGTAAAATCTATTGAATTTCATATATTTTATGCTAAAAATCGGTTATTATTAATAAGTCTATAAGCAATTTTACAAAAGAATTTTTTAATCACCTTGTGAAATCACTCTCCCCACGTTAACCGTCAAACGGAAGTGACTAGATAATTCGTATATAATTACTTTTGATAGTCTTGTACAATTTATTATATTATTTTATTTTAAATTAATTGATAAAAATTTAAATTGTGTGGACTTTTCAAATTGCTAAAATTTGAAATCCATTATTGTTTTTGTTATTAAATTTATCCAGAAATTAGAGACGGCTATGGTAAAAACACAATCAAGTATTGCCATACATTTCATTGTTTTGGTATGTGGCAGGATTATTGTTTGAAAGTTGGAATAGATAAAGGGAAGCGAATACATTATTTGTAGTTATATTGAAAAATTAATTGAAACATCTTGTATTTAATTTGTTAATTCGAATGAAATTTGTCACTGTTTGACAGCATTTGTAGTTCAGTTTTTGTCGGAATTGTGTATCTACCATTATAATTTTTATTTTTTTAGGTTAAGTTACCAGATCTAGCGACAAAAAAATTATATTATATATTTATAATGTCACTTTAATTAAATAAATATTATATTAACTTTTAAAATAACAAATTATGTATTATATCGTGTTTTCAGTTAGTTTAGCGCCAAAGCTAAAAATACCACCAACAGTTTGAATTTTAATATATTTATACATTAGTATCTTGTATAATTCTAATACTTGTCATATTTTAGTATGGTTTATTGATTTTCCTTTTACAATAAGGAAATACTTTCTCATAAACTATACCAAATATAAACTTAAATGGTTTTTGATTTTATATAATTTAGAATAGAATAATTTTGAAGATTTTATTTAAAGTAATGCAAATAAAAAACAATTGATTTCTTGACTATAAAAATAGAAATCAGCAAGTGAAATATTATTCTCTGCAAATGTTTTCAATATTTAGATAAAAAAATATCAATAATAGATTTTATGTTTAAATAGTAATTGTATTGTCCATACTATTTTTCCATTTTAAAAACTATTTTTGAAAACAAGAACTTATAAGTTAAGTATTTTTATAATTTATAATTAGTAAGTTTTTATACCTTCTGAAATTCTGATTTGTCTAAAATTCTGATAATGTACATAATCATAAAATACAAATTGAGTAAGTTGCTATGCATAAAATACGGGAACCCTTACATAAACAATAATATCGCGTGCCCTTACATAAAGCAGTAAGATCTGATGTATTGTATAATCTGTTTGCAGCACGCGACTTTGAAGTTAATGTACCTTTTAGATTCGATTTTATCTATATCAATATTATCAATTATTATAAAATATTTTTTTTTGTTGTTGAAAATTTTACATTTAAAATTATAATCTTAACCTTTTTTATATGTTTTACGAATATATTTTTAGTGCGGAGCTATAATAATCATGCAAAATGTGGTCTAGTTTGGATTCCACATGTAGTAGCTTATCGGTGTCGAACATGTGGAATATCACCATGCATGTCTATATGTAGAGACTGTTTCAAAAAAGGTGACCACGCAAACCATGATTTTAATATGTTTTTATCGCAAGCGGGCGGTGCTTGCGATTGTGGTGATACGTCTGTTATGAAATCGGAAGGATTCTGTAGTGATCATGGAATTGGAAACAGAACTAACAAAAATCCAGTTCCTAGTGATTTACTAGCTGTAGCAGAAGTGATTATGCCAAAAGTTCTGTTTAGACTACTACACCAATTTAGAGAATATAGTAATATGAATCCACAGTCCCAAAATTATGTAAAGGCTGCATATGACTGTGAAGAATTTGCCAATATGCTAATGGATTTAAATAATATGGGCGAGCTTATGAGTAGAGTTATTACAAAAGCATTAATAAATCCTGAGGTATATTACCAGTTATATTACTTTCAATTAATTTTTTTCTTCTTCAAATTAATAAAATTTAATATTTTCTTGTTAAATTTCAGCTTTATAAACGTTTTGTTGTCGCCCCCTTTCCAGATACTCAATATGGTCGATTATTAAAAAGTAGTAAAAGAAAATATGAAGAAGCTGTTAACAAATTTCCGAGGTAAATACAAACTCTTATTTTTCAAATCGATAGGTTATTTATTTTTGTTTTGTTTTTTCTTGACAGACCAAAACCACCTGATGAATATAAACATTTACCAGCACTTGGAGAGACACTTAGCCATAATACATTGTTAGAAGAATTTATATTTTGGAATTTTAAATTCGAATTTCCCCAATATCTAGTGTGTTTTTTATTAAACATGCTACCGGATCAAGATTATAAAGTATGAGCCACTAGACAAGATGTGAACATATATTTATACAATTTTATAATGTTGTTATTTTTTTTTTAAGGAACATCTAACTAGAACGTTTGTTATGCATTATAGTAGAATACCATGTGTATTAGAAATGTCGAAAGATCCGGATACTCTAAGTAATCGTGTTGTTCATATGAGCGTGCAGCTTTTCTCGAATGAAAGTTTAGCGTTGAAAATGGTAGAGGAACTAAGTCTACTACACGTAATGATAATTAGTTTAAAATTAATGATGTCGAAAATTCTTATTCCGAATACACTTCATGGTAAGATAGCGAAATTTCATTTCTTATAAACGAATTAATAATTTCATCTTCTTTTTCTTATCATAATTTTTATACTAATTTTTTTTTATTGATAGATCCGGAAAAGAATTTCCATTATGTAATTGATTGTGCACAACGTGTTATGAAGGAACATTGCTATTGGCCATTAGTGTCCGATTTTAATAATGTTCTCTCTCATGAATCGGTTGCACTTGTTTTTCTACGAGACGATAACTTAATCGATATGTGGTTTCAATTTCTCTCAATGCTACAAGGAATGAATGTTAACATTCGCGAAACAGGATCGCATGTTGAATATGAACCAAACTCATATTACGCAGCGTTTTCGTGCGAATTGGAAGCAAGTGCCTATCCCATGTGGTCTATAATATCACATTTAAAAGACGGAACGCATGCTCAGCTGGCTAAAAAAATTATGACTTTTTGTGTAAGCTCCTTACAAGAATGGTTAGATGCGATATATTTTTGTGAACCAAAATTAGAAAAGGTAATCAATTTTGGAATGATTGCATTTTTATGGCTTACTCTATCATATTTTTTTTAATAATATTCTTCAGAGGGAAATGATGCATGCTTCTTTTCACTTTCCGCTTCACCGATATTTAGCTGCATTCACGTGTCAAGCTGTAACGACAATGGGTATGTCACTGACAGATATTCTTCCAGCACCAGATTTATTATTTTTATCAATTATCCATCCGCTTCGAGTACAGGTATAGCAAATTTAAACCATATAAGTCATTTCCGAACATTAAACAATTTTCTAAATAATTAATTTTTAGAGTTTCTTTTACGAAATTCTTGCTGGTATATGGATAAGGAATGGTCTTCAAATAAAAGGACAAGCAATGACATATATTCAAGCAAACTTTTGCAATTCCATGGTTGATATGGATTTGTTTTTTCTTCAAGTTTGTGCGACACAACTACCAGCACATAATTTCTTAACCACGACAATAAATGTTTTTGGTGTCAGTGATTGGCTGAGTATGGGTCCACTGACTTCACCGAAAGAAATGGAACAGGACTCAATGCTGGAAGGATTCTTAACGTTTCTTGCAACCCTAGTTACATCTCGAACAAACTTAGGCAATGATGAGCGTACACAGTGCATTATTGAAATAAGTGCATTACTTGCAACAGAGAACAAAACACATAGTCAACTTTTGGAACTTATGCCGGAACCTTCTGGCAATTTACATACCAAGAATTTTGAAATATTTCTAAAACAATTATCAGTGTATAAGGCGCCGACGTCAGGATCAGAAAATTTGGAGCAAGGTCTATTTACACCTGTTGCTGATGTATGGGAGAAGTATTATGACCCCCTTCATGTCTTACTTCGTGCAGTGCATCGACGTGATTTTCAGAGTTCTATGGATCGATTTAGCAATTATGTACGTAGTCAAGGGAAAATGCCGAAAAGTGGTAATCCTTGGCCACCGTTTCGATTGCCACAACCCGTTGGAAAATCGTTTAGTGACCCATGCTGCATTCTAAATTCAAGAATATTCCATTCAGTGTTGCTTGCTATTTTCTATAGGGCTGCGCATTCACATAATGTTTCTGAACATATGTTAGCATTATCAGTTTTTCTACTGGAAATAGCGGTTACGATGAATAAAAAATCATCTGGAGATGCTATAGTTGAATGTGATCAATCGACTGCATACCCAACAAGTTCCTATCGGGAACCACAGAAATTACTTAATTGTTATCCAAGCGACTGCTTGAGTGAGAATTTAAGATATCACGTTTCACAAGTTTCGCTGCCGCCACATGAGCCGCATGTAACACCAGCTAATTATAGTACTGCCACATTTGATAGCGATTTGGATTGGGATGTATCGGATAGTGATATATTACCCATGCTAGTAGATGGTAATGAACATGACTATTCAAATAATTCTATGATGCCGATGTCGATGAGCGGCATGGAAGTGGTATTGCCTCCGGATTTATCGTTGGTTCCTGAACAATCACTGGTTATTAGAAATAATAGTCAAGATGAAGAAGTGGGAGAGGGTGCTCGTCAACGTGGCACGGCGGGTATGGATGCGGTGGCCTTACAGTCGAGAAGTAATAATTATTCACGTATGGAGGTACCAATTCCACAACCACTTGCTCTCCCATCTATAACGTTGCCTGAAAGTGGCATGGAGGTGGCTATTCGTCGTGATTTAAGACTTGCTGGCGGTGTTCCCAGTAGTATGAATGGGATGTTGCTTCCATTTCAACGAGTTCAGCCGGTGGCAATACCTGTAGGTAACATGGGCGTTATGCCACCGCGAAGAGTTTACGGTACCGGAAATCGGAAAAGAACGGTTGAAAATGCTATTGGCTTAGATTTAGATATAATACCAATTGAGGAGAGTATATTGTCACTCTTATTAAAATTGCATTCACAATTGAGTTGTACGCTAGACAGTTTCTCACTTGAAGATGACAATGATGATGGTGAAGATATTAGCGACAATGAGTCAATGAACTTTGAATCGGGTATGGAAGCAGGTCCTTCTACAAAGCAATCTAGTCAATTGAAAAATCGTATACGTATATCAGAATCTCGAATCGGTGATGGCCCATTCTTCATAGGGAATTTATTAAAAAAAATTGCCAAAAAAGATGAGCAATGTGCTAAAAATATTGAAGAGATACGACAGCGTTTATGGCCGAACCAAAGAGAAAAGCAAGCTGAACAAAGAGCAAGAGAGGCTAAGGAAAAAGAAGAGCGGAGTAAGCGTGCTAAAGAGCGACAGCAAAAATTAATGCAGGAATTTGCCAATAAGCAAAAACAATTTATGGAAAAGGCATCAGAACGTATGGAATGTGGAGAAGATGATGACGACATTGAAATTGAACAGCCACGCGAAAAAGAATACGATTGCATTATATGCAATCGAACAAGCTGTAGTACAGAATCAAATCCAATCGGTCTTGTGGTATTGGTTGAATCGAGTGGTGTTATAGGTCATAGACGAAATATATCTGAGAGACTAGCAATGCCACTGTGTACAGATGATTTAGAGAAACTAAATAGATCGACGCGGCTTTCGAGTGAGTTCAGTCGTCGAACGGAACTGCTGAGTCTCGAATTCGGTGATGAATCATGGTTTTTGGTAAACAATTTCGGTTACGAGTCTGGTGTGCATGTACAATCATGTGGCCATCATGTTCATTTAAGTTGCTTAGATGCTTACCTCAATTCATTATACCCAGCACAAAGACAGAGCCTGCACGTGGATCGAGGTGAATTCTATTGTCCAGTTTGTCGACAAATAGCGAATTCCGTTCTTCCATTAAGTCCGCAACTTGATCGTCCGACACCTGTAATACGATCTACACCACAAATCTTCACTAATTTAGTTAACGAATTAACTACACTTATTAAAGAAAACGAAAAACCTCCAGTAAGTATATATTCTGATAGTTTTTATTTGCAACATTAATGTTAAAAATATTGAATATAGTAAGTAATTTAAAAAAAAACTAATTTGATTTTCATGAAGACTTCAACCAAGCTTTCTGAAGCAATGGGACGAGCCATGGAGGATATGACGAATATTACGCACAGAAAACCAAAACGAATACCACCATCAGTGCGAAGTCTGTTTCTGTTTGTGACTTCAATAGCGAGAACAAATTTAGAATCCGAAGTAATACAGAGAGGTGGATCATTGTGTTCCAGCAACCCTGTACGTTATAAGCCGAAACGTGATTGTATAGGTTAGTTGGAATAGCTTAAATATATATTAGAATGCTTATGGATAATTCTTTTTTCTTTGAAGTTCCATTACTTCATGTCCTCTCCGTGCATGTGAGAGTTTTGATAGAATGGCCACTGTGGCGGTCATGGGCGTCTCTAGCTGGTCTTCCTATCAATGACAGCGCGCCAGTGCCTTCACATTGCAATGATTTCATACCTAGTCTGTTAGCAGATCCAATTGCATTTTTAATTAAATTTATTTTACTAGCTCCGTTGCATTTAGATCAAGGTAAGAAATTATAGATTTTTTTCTATTGCTATATGAAGTTGAATAAATTTTGAGTTTTATTTTGTGCCGTTATAGCTTATTTCACTTGCATAGTAAAAGTTATGTACAATTTACTGTACTATCAAGTTGTTGTACAATTGTGTACAACATTGACTGACCGCGAATGCGACGAAATAATATCAAAGTATTTGAATTTGCCAGATGTCGAGGAAAACGGTGTTTCGAACTTGGGTGCAGCTATGGCATTCGTTTTATCAAATACGAATAGATGTCGACATTTGAGAAGAAATCAAACAGCTGATTTTGGCCATGCGTCTAATCCAATTAATATGAAATCAATGGAACAACAATTACAACGCTTATGTTTGCCATTTTTAAGAATTGCTGCATTATTGCGACATCATCTATATCATCAAGACTTGCCTGAAGTAACAACACCTCAATTGGAATTTGTCCGTTTAGTATATTTTTTGGAACTGGTTACATACAGCATGGATTGGGAGAGTTTTAATGCATCCAAATCGTTATGCTTTATTCCTGGAACAGAGAAAACATTGCCGAAATTTTGGTGTGAACAACTTATAGGCGTCCGACCGCCAAACGATACAATTCGCGAATTAGTTATGAGCCAACATATATCATGGCAGCAACCAAGACTTTTAGGCCTTCCTCGTGAATATGAACGTCTTTTTACGGTATTTTGGCGGTTTTTAAAATATTCATATAAGTTTTATTTTTTGTTAAATCAATATGTGTCGTCTGATCATGGCATTAATTTTGATTCTTATTTTTTAGTATTATCACGAAAGACCTTGTTTCAATTGTTTGAAAGTACCAAAGGAGAATTCTATATGTCTGCTTTGCGGAACAATAATTTGTTTAAAACAGGATTGTTGTATTAAAAATGAATGTTGCGAAGCGGTTCGGGTAAATAATAATTAATAGTATATTGAATTGAGTAAATGAAATAATTTTTATTTCTTCTTATATTTTTTAGCATACAATAAGTTGTGGCGGTGGAATAGGTATATTTTTAGTAGTTACATCAACTTATATAATTGTTATACGCGGTCGAAGGGCATGTCTATGGGGTTCATTATATTTAGATGATTTCGATGAAGAAGATCGTGATTTGAAGTAAGCGATTACTTAAATATTTTCATACATATAAATATACTGATTTTGATTCACAACTTATCAAATTTTTTTTTATTTTTCAGACGCGGCAAACCATTATATTTGAGCGAAGATCGTTTTAATCTTCTCGAATCGCAATGGTTGTCCCATCGTTTTGCCCATACCAAACATACTTGGGTGTTTCATCGTGATCAATTGTAAACGGTTTTTTTCTTCATCATTATTTTTTAATGGACCAACCTATAATATATAGACATACATATTTACGCATATTAATTGATAAGTCTGTTATAAATAATAATATATAATAAAATCGATATTAGAAAAGCAAAAATTAATACTTAAAAGCTGATCTGATTGGATGCACATATGTGAAGTTATATGTATATGCAGATAAATATGATTGCTATTATTATTATTACTTTTATTATTATATATATATATTTTTTTAATTATAATTAATTCAATTTATTAAATCTCTCAATCTATTGTACTTATGAAATTCTCCTTAATTTAGTATTTCTAAATAAAATAGATACATTATCTTCTGTGTGATATCCAATTAACTAGTTTGTATATGGACACATTAATCTAATTAATTAATTATATTCAAATAATATGAACAATAAAAATTTCCACAAAACATAAAAAACATGAATATATAATACGAGTATAATAAAATGGAATGAAAAATATAAAAATGAGCTAATAATTATAATTATAATTTTAACAAAATTGCAATTTTTTTCTGTTATACTGAAATAATATATCAAAACAATATATATTGTAACAATTTAAAATAAACAGGAAAATAAAATGCATTATCGTTACAAATTTACTTATAGAAGAAAATATATGTATATAGACCATACATATTACATAAATACAACAGATTAAATAAAAAATTAATAAAAAAATATGGAAAAGTTTGTTTGTTTTTGTTTATAAATATAGTAATAAAAGTAAATAAGAAAAATATAAAATAAAATATTGCTAATATTATAACAAATATATTACTTAATACTGCTTTAAGAATAAAATTAATTGTAAATGACGACATTGAGAAATGGAAAAAAATAAAAACGTTAATCGCCTTAATTTTTTGTTTTTTAGTTGTCTTGGTCCTTAAGACGACATTTTAATATAAATATTACTAGAAATGATCGTAAAAATGAAAAAAAAATAGATTTATATCTATGACACGAAAAAACTATAAATCTTCTGTTATAGACATTTCGTTAGAGACACGAGCACAAAAGTATAAGCAGACCTTATAATGATAATTACTAAATGACTCAGAAGAATTATAAATATGAGATACACATTGACTTAAAATGCTCGATCACATAAAAATCCGCCACAACTAATGCTTCCTGAATTAAATTAAAATATTTTTTTCATCTTCTAGTTTATCTTCTTATTTAGAAAAATAAGTAATTTATTATAACTAAAATAAAATTAGAAATGATGCAATATTTCCAACGATAAAAGAAAAATATATTTCAAACGTCCATTTTATTTTTATAAAAAAAAAACAAAATTCAATTTATTTTCAGTCTTAAATGTTTATACAATAGTTTATACTTAAAATGAACTTATAAATAGTAATACATAAATCTGGAAATATTTTCCTTTAAAAGTTATGTACATTGTTTAAATTAAATAAATTAAAAAATTCTAACTAAATACTCAGGTAATTTATAACAATATGATTGACTGACTATTAATTTAATCAACTTCTTCGACTGTCGGTCCTGATGATTGGTTTCTTCCAAATCCTCCAGCTTGTTGGCCACAACTACTTTGACCACCACTATGGATCTTTGTCATAATTGGACTGCAGATTTTGGTCAGTTCTTGCATTTTATGCTCGTATTCATCTTTTTCAGCTAAACTGTTTACGTCCAACCATTTCATTGTTTCTTCACACTTATTCAGAACAGTGCTCTTATCAGATTCGCTGATTTTGTTTCCACCATCCTCTATAGCTTGTTTTACACTAAATAAATAGCCTTCAAGACTATTTCTGGCTGAGATTTTCTGACGTTGTTTTTCATCCTCTTCTTGATATCGTTCTGCTTCTGCTAACATTCTATCGATTTCAGCTTGTGAAAGACGTCCTTTGTCATTTTTAATTGTGATATTTTTGGCATTTCCGGTACCCATTTCTTTGGCGGATACATTGAGAATGCCGTTTGCGTCTAAATCGAATGTGACTTCAATTTTTGGTACTCCTCGAGGCGCTGGTGGAATTCCAGACAGATCAAAATTACCGAGCAAATTATTATCTTTGGTCATAGCCCTTTCACCTTCAAATACTTGAATTGTAACAGCCGGTTGATTATCGGAATATGTGGAAAATGTTTGCGTTTGTTTGCACGGTATTCGGGAATTTCTAGAAATTATTTTCGTCATTACACCTCCAGCTGTCTCAATACCCATTGACAATGGTGCAACATCAACTAACAACACGTCCTGAATCTTTGAGCTCTTGTCACCACTGAGGATAGCTGCCTGAATTGCTGCTCCATAGGCAACTGCCTCATCTGGATTTATGGACAAGTTCAACGACTTTCCACAGAAGTAATTTTGCAGTAAGTTTTGAACTTTTGGAATTCTTGTCGATCCACCAACCATAACAATATCATGTATTTGATTTTTATCCATTTTTGCATCATTAAGGGCTTTTTCAACCGGCATCAATGTTGCTCGGAATAAATCAGAGCAGAGTTCTTCGAAACGTGCCCTCGATACTTTCGTGTAGAAATCAGTACCCTCCAATAATGCGTCGATTTCAATAGTTGCCTCAGTACTTGAGGATAGAGTTCGTTTGGCACGTTCCGCTGCAGTTCTTAACCGACGCAATGCTCGAGGATTTGAGCGTATATCCTTTTTGAATTTCCTTCTGAATTCATCGGCCAAATGTGATACGAGTCTGTTATCGAAATCTTCACCACCCAAATGGGTATCTCCAGCTGTGGCCCTTACCTCGAATAGTGAGCCTTCGTCAATTGTTAATATTGATACGTCGAAGGTGCCACCACCCAAATCAAATATCAAAACATTACGTTCTCCTTTAAGATTCTTGTCGAGACCATAGGCAAGAGCTGCTGCAGTTGGCTCGTTAATTATTCTTAATACATTTAGTCCAGCTATTGCACCAGCATCTTTGGTTGCTTGTCGCTGAGAATCATTAAAGTATGCTGGAACTGTTACTACAGCATCGGTTACTGTTTCACCCAAATAGGCCTCGGCTGTTTCCTTCATTTTGGTGAGGATCATTGAACTAATTTCCTCTGGTGCAAAACGCTTCCGTTCACCTTTGAATTCGGCAACTAGTTTTGGCTTCCCATTTTCGCTAACCACTGTGAATGGCCAATGCTTCACATCCTCCTGGATCTTTGGATCATCGTACTTTCTGCCAATTAACCGTTTTGCATCGAAAATTGTATTCTTCGGATTCATTGCAACCTGGTTTTTGGCTGCATCTCCAATAAGTCGTTCTGTATCCGTAAACGCAACATAGCTAGGAGTTGTTCTGTTTCCTTGATCGTTGGCTATTATTTCAACATTTCCGTGCTGGAAGACTCCAACGCACGAATATGTTGTTCCCAAATCAATTCCAATAGCAGGCATTTTTCTTTGTTTTTATCTTAATTCTCAATTTTAAATTCTTGTTCAAATGCTTTACTTTGTGAAAATCTTAATTCTCAATTTTAAACTTGTTCAAATGCTTTATTTCGTGAATAATTGTTTCAAAATAATCAATCTCTTCTGATGTTGTATGTTCGCTTTATCTTTTACATATGCCTAAGAGAACCAACTCACGACTATTTATATGCGCTGGCTGTTCAATCGAAACTTCTCTCCGAAACATTTCGAAATATCGAGAAACTACTCGAAGCTAAATAAACATCTGTTTTATATTCTCCCTCATTCGTCGATTCGGTGTGTGCGCTCAGTGCAGTGACTTTGTTCTCGATGTTCCTATTGTTTTCTTATTTGTACGGTCGGCTCATATATGAGTTTGCTTACTGTATTGAAACTTCTCTACGAAACTTTTCGAAATATCCAGAAACTTCACTCGCAATGAAATAAACATTCATTCTATACTCGCAAGGCTATGGTTCCGAAGTGTTTCTCTGTTTCCAATGTTCCAATATTTCTTATGTTTTTATTTTAGAGAGGGGTTCACTCACAATATGTATACCTTGTTTAATCGAATGTTCCCGAATTTTCTAGTATTTTCTCACTACTAAAAGCAATAATAATTTATTATGATTAAACGGGAAACATAACATTTTTTGAGTTATTTGAAATATTTTCTGCATTTTATTCAACTTTAAATAATAACGACATAAAACAAAAGTTAAAAAAGTTCGAATAAAAATTCCAAACAAATGAGAAAATTCTCGAAACTTCTAGAACTTTTTTGGTGAATTTACTTATTTCTATGAATTTATATATAGAATATATTTCTAATCAATGAAGTTGTAATTGAAATAAAAAAAGTCCACTGTTTATTTTAAGTTCGCATGAGTTAATTCTCATTAAATCGGGGCTCTAATGGATTTTCTATTATATAGTATAGGAATTAAACATACTAATCGTAGCATATTATTTATATTATAATTAAAATAATTTACAATGAAAATGGTAAAATGATTTAATAATAATAAAAGTTTTTGTGAGAATATTGCTTTCATTTTTAATTCAAAATAATAGAATGTTTCTTTTATAATTGTTGATGAAATTAGGAAATTCTTTAATAGTAAATATTGACCAATCAAATGTACAACTTTTTATTTTGTCCATTTGGAAAAAAAATTCTTAATTCCAATAGCAGCATTGTTATTTAAATAGTACTCTAAAAATTGTCTATTTCCCGTTTAATTATAATATTATTATTGCTTTTAGTAGTGAGAAAATAGTAGAAAATTCGGGAACATTCGATATACATACACGTATACCTTTTTCAATCGAATCTTCCCTTATATATGCATATATCTTGACAACGTCAAAATCTATCTTCATAAATAATCATTGAATAAATCTTTTGAATACAAATATTCTTTTATCTTATAATTTTTCTCTAATTTTTTTAAGTTTTTTTTTAAAATTAAGAACATTTAAAAAAATGACCCTTTAGCAGATGATATCTTAAAAACTCAAATTTTGTTTGGAACAATTTTTCTTGCATTCTAATTGACTCAAATAAATCTATCTTGAATAGTTTTTTCAAAAGAAATCGTAAAACTGAAAGTCTTATAGCAGACAAAATAAGGATTTTATATATTAAAAAATTTACTATAAAATAACAATCACAAAACTATATAGAATTATCCATTTTACCATTTGGAAAGTACAGCAATGTAATTTGATAGGTGTTAATTATAAATATTATTTAAGAAAAACATTTTACAGCCTAAAGTTTGCCATTTGATGTTATTGATGTTATAACTATTGATAGTAGCAACTTTTTGAACAAAAAAATTCTTCAGGGATGAGACTAATTTATTGATTGTGACAAAATTATTGTATCTGAGACTCTGTAAACATACAAGTGACTGTGAAAAAGCCATTGTATCTGAAGGTGCCATTGACCTGTATTTCTTTTTTGTAAATGCAAAAATATGGGACGGACAATTCTATGGACAGTCAATTCTAAGCTTATTATAAAACCGAATACTTTTGATTTGAACATGATTTTAATCTGGACCGTGTGTAGTTTCAACAAAAATGTGCCACAAATCTAACAACACTAAAAATTACCAAATGCCAGCCTAAACTATGCGAAAAATCATTAAAAATTACCCCCAAAAAATCAAGTCATGCAAAGAAGTCTCATAGCAACCATTTGAATATTCCTTTTTATGAATAATAGCAAAACCGTGCAAAATAAACATTTTATCGATATCTTAAATTTACTTTACGACCCACAAATTAGATAACTCTTTATTTATTTGTCGAGTAAATTTTTGCAATATTTGAATTTCACTTGAATAAATATTTTTCTTATGCTGACTTATTAATTTGTTCAATTCAAATAGAAAGCTTTCACAAACAATGATAATAGCGAATATTTTAACGAACATTCCAACGATGGAAATATGTTTTGAACGAAAATTGATTTGAAACGCACATTTCATTTTTATTATTAACAAAATTCGATTTATTATCAGTCTTCAAATTTTTATACAATAATTCATACTTAAAATGAACTTATAAATAGTAATACATAAATCTGGAAATATTTTCCTTTAAAAGTTATGTACATTGTTTAAATTAAATAAATTAAAATATTCTAACTAAATATTCAGATTAATTTAATCAACTTCTTCGACTGTCGGTCCTGATGATTGGTTTCTTCCAAATCCTCCAGCTTGTTGGCCACAACTACTTTGACCACCACTATGGATCTTCGTCATAATTGGACTGCAGATCTTAGTCAGTTCTTGCATTTTATGCTCGTATTCATCTTTTTCAGCTAAACTGTTTGCGTCCAACCATTTCATTGTTTCTTCACACTTATTCAGAACAGTGCTCTTATCAGATTCGCTGATTTTGTTTCCACCATCCTCTATAGCTTGTTTTACACTGAATAAATAGCCTTCGAGACTATTTCTGGCTGAGATTTTCTGACGTTGTTTTTCATCCTCTTCTTGATATCGTTCTGCTTCTGCTAACATTCTATCGATTTCAGCTTGTGAAAGACGTCCTTTGTCGTTTTTAATTGTTATATTTTTGGCATTTCCGGTACCCATTTCTTTGGCGGATACATTGAGAATGCCGTTTGCGTCTAAATCGAATGTGACTTCAATTTTTGGTACTCCTCGAGGCGCTGGTGGAATTCCAGACAGGTCAAAATTACCGAGCAAATTATTATCTTTGGTCATAGCCCTTTCACCTTCAAATACTTGAATTGTAACAGCCGGTTGATTATCGGAATATGTGGAAAATGTTTGCGTTTGTTTGCACGGTATTCGGGAATTTCTAGAAATTATTTTCGTCATTACACCTCCAGCTGTCTCAATACCCATTGACAATGGTGCAACATCAACTAACAACACGTCCTGAATCTTTGAGCTCTTGTCACCACTGAGGATAGCTGCCTGAATTGCTGCTCCATAGGCAACTGCCTCATCTGGATTTATAGACAAGTTCAACGACTTTCCACAGAAGTAATTTTGCAGTAAGTTTTGAACTTTTGGAATTCTTGTCGATCCACCAACCATAACAATATCATGTATTTGATTTTTATCCATTTTTGCATCGTTAAGGGCTTTTTCAACCGGCATCAATGTTGCTCGGAATAAATCAGAGCAGAGTTCTTCGAAACGTGCCCTCGATACTTTCGTGTAGAAATCAGTACCCTCCAATAATGCGTCGATTTCAATAGTTGCCTCAGTACTTGAGGATAGAGTTCGTTTGGCACGTTCCGCTGCAGTTCTTAACCGACGCAATGCTCGAGGATTTGAGCGTATATCCTTTTTGAATTTCCTCCTGAATTCATCGGCAAAGTGTGATACGAGTCTGTTATCGAAATCTTCACCACCCAAATGTGTATCTCCAGCTGTGGCCCTTACCTCGAATAGTGAGCCTTCGTCAATTGTTAATATTGATACGTCGAAGGTGCCACCACCCAAATCAAATATCAAAACATTACGTTCTCCTTTAAGATTCTTGTCGAGACCATAGGCAAGAGCTGCTGCTGTTGGCTCGTTAATTATTCTTAATACATTTAGTCCAGCTATTACACCAGCATCTTTGGTTGCTTGTCGCTGAGAATCATTAAAGTATGCTGGAACTGTTACTACAGCATCGGTAACTGTTTCACCCAAATAGGCCTCGGCTGTTTCCTTCATTTTGGTGAGGATCATTGAACTAATTTCCTCTGGTGCAAAACGCTTCCGTTCACCTTTGAATTCGGCAACTAGTTTTGGCTTTCCATTTTCGCTAACCACTGTGAATGGCCAATGCTTCACATCCTCCTGGATCTTTTGATCATCGTACTTTCTGCCAATTAACCGTTTTGCATCGAAAATTGTATTCTTCGGATTCATTGCAACCTGGTTTTTGGCTGCATCTCCAAGAAGTCGTTCTGTATCCGTAAACGCAACATAGCTAGGAGTTGTTCTGTTTCCTTGATCGTTGGCTATTATTTCAACCTTTCCGTGCTGGAAGACTCCAACGCACGAATATGTTGTACCCAAATCAATTCCAATAGCAGGCATTTTTCTTTGTTTTTATCTTAATTCTCAATTTTAAATTCTTGTTCAAATGCTTTACTTCGTAAAAATCTTAATTCTCAATTTTTAACTTATTCAAATGCTTTATTTCGTGAATAATTGTTTCAAAATAATCAATCTCTTCTGATGTTGTATGTTCGCTTTATCTTTTACATATGCCTGAGAGAACCAATTCACGGCTATTTATATGCGCTGGCTGTTCAATGGAAACTTCTCTCCGAAACATTTCGAAATATCGAGAAACTACTCGAAGCTAAATAAACATCTGCTTTATATTCTCCCTCATTCGTCGATTCGGTGTGTGCGCTCAATGCAGTGACTTTGTTCTCGATGTTCCTATTGTTTCCATTTTGTGGGGTCGTCTCTTATACGAGTTTGCTTACTGTATTGAAAATTCTCTACGAAACTTTTCGAAATATCGAGAAACTTCACTCGCAATGAAATAAACATTCATTCTATACTCGCAAGGCTATGGTTCCGAAGAGTTTCTCTGTTTCCAATGTTCCAATATTTCTTATGTTTTTATTTTAGAGGGGTTCACTCACAATATGTATACCTTGTTCAATCGAATGTTCCCTAATTTTCTACTATTTTCTCACTACTAAAAGCAACAATAATATTATAATTAAATGGGAAATAGACAATTTTTAGAGTACTATTTAAATAACAATGCTGCTATTGGAATTTCCTAATTTCATCAACAATTATAAAAGAAACATTCTATTATTTTGAATTAAAAATGAAAGCAATATTCTCACAAAAACTTTTATTATTATTAAATCATTTTACCATTTTCACTGTAAATTATTTTAATTATAATAAAAATAATATGCTACGATTAGTATGTTTAATTCCTATACTATATAATAGAAAATCCATTAGAGCCCCGATTTAATGAGGATTAACTCATGCGAACTTAAAATAAACAGTGGACTTTTTTTATTTCAATTACAACTTCATTGATTAGAAATATATTCTATATATAAATTCATAGAAATAAGTAAATTCAACAAAAAAAGTTCTAGAAGTTTCGAGAATTTTCTCATTTGTTTGGAATTTTTTTAACTTTTGTTTTATGTCATTATTATTTAAAGTTGAATAAAATGCAGAAAATATTTCAAATAACTCAAAAAATGTTATGTTTCCCGTTTAATCATAATATATTATTATTGCTTTAAGTAGTGAGAAAATAGTAGAAAATTAGGGAACATTCGATTGAACAAGGTATACATATTGTGAGTGAACCCCTCTAAAATAAAAACATAAGAAATATTGGAACATTGGAAACAGAGAAACTCTTCGGAACCATAGCCTTGCGAGTATAGAATGAATGTTTATTTCATTGCGAGTGAAGTTTCTGGATATTTCGAAACGTTTCGTAGAGAATTTTCAATACAGTAAGCAAACTCATATATGAGCCGACCGCACACAAAAGAAAACAATAGGAACATCGAGAACAAAGTCACTGCACTGAGCGCACACACCGAATCGACGAATGAGGGAGAATATAAAACAGATGTTTATTTAGCTTCGAGTAGTTTCTCGATATTTCGAAGTGTTTCGGAGAGAAGTTTCGATTGAACAGCCAGCGCATATAAATAGCCGTGAGTTGGTTCTCTTAGGCATATGTAAAAGATAAAGCGAACATACAACATTAGAAGAAAAATCGAAAAGACTACTTCGAAAGAGTTTGATTATTTTGAAACAATTATTCACGAAATAAAGCATTTGAACAAGTTTAACAAGAATTTAAAATTGAGAATTAAGATAAAAACAAAGAAAAATGCCTGCTATTGGAATTGATTTGGGAACAACATATTCGTGCGTTGGAGTCTTCCAGCACGGAAATGTTGAAATAATAGCCAACGATCAAGGAAACAGAACAACTCCTAGCTATGTTGCGTTTACGGATACAGAACGACTTCTTGGAGATGCAGCCAAAAACCAGGTTGCAATGAATCCGAAGAATACAATTTTCGATGCAAAACGGTTAATTGGCAGAAAGTACGATGATCCAAAGATCCAGGAGGATGTGAAGCATTGGCCATTCACAGTGGTTAGCGAAAATGGAAAGCCAAAACTAGTTGCCGAATTCAAAGGTGAACGGAAGCGTTTTGCACCAGAGGAAATTAGTTCAATGATCCTCACCAAAATGAAGGAAACAGCCGAGGCCTATTTGGGTGAAACAGTTACCGATGCTGTAGTAACAGTTCCAGCATACTTTAATGATTCTCAGCGACAAGCAACCAAAGATGCTGGTGCAATAGCTGGACTAAATGTATTAAGAATAATTAACGAGCCAACAGCAGCAGCTCTTGCCTATGGTCTCGACAAGAATCTTAAAGGAGAACGTAATGTTTTAATATTTGATTTGGGTGGTGGCACCTTCGACGTATCAATATTAACAATTGACGAAGGCTCACTATTCGAGGTAAGGGCCACAGCTGGAGATACCCATTTGGGTGGTGAAGATTTCGATAACCGACTCGTATCACATTTGGCCGATGAATTCAGAAGGAAATTCAAAAAGGATATACGCTCAAATCCTCGAGCATTGCGTCGGTTAAGAACTGCAGCGGAACGTGCCAAACGAACTCTTTCCTCAAGTACTGAGGCAACTATTGAAATCGATGCATTATTGGAGGGCACTGATTTCTACACGAAAGTATCGAGGGCACGTTTCGAAGAACTCTGCTCTGATTTATTCCGAGCAACATTGATGCCGGTTGAAAAAGCCCTTAACGATGCAAAAATGGATAAAAATCAAATACATGATATTGTTATGGTTGGTGGATCGACAAGAATTCCAAAAGTTCAAAACTTACTGCAAAATTACTTCTGTGGAAAGTCGTTGAACTTGTCTATAAATCCAGATGAGGCAGTTGCCTATGGAGCAGCAATTCAGGCAGCTATCCTCAGTGGTGACAAGAGCTCAAAGATTCAGGACGTGTTGTTAGTTGATGTTGCACCATTGTCAATGGGTATTGAGACAGCTGGAGGTGTAATGACGAAAATAATTTCTAGAAATTCCCGAATACCGTGCAAACAAACGCAAACATTTTCCACATATTCCGATAATCAACCGGCTGTTACAATTCAAGTATTTGAAGGTGAAAGGGCTATGACCAAAGATAATAATTTGCTCGGTAATTTTGATCTGTCTGGAATTCCACCAGCGCCTCGAGGAGTACCAAAAATTGAAGTCACATTCGATTTAGACGCAAACGGCATTCTCAATGTATCCGCCAAAGAAATGGGTACCGGAAACGCCAAAAATATAACAATTAAAAACGACAAAGGACGTCTTTCACAAGCTGAAATCGATAGAATGTTAGCAGAAGCAGAACGATATCAAGAAGAGGATGAAAAACAACGTCAGAAAATCTCAGCCAGAAATAGTCTTGAAGGCTATTTATTTAGTGTAAAACAAGCTATAGAGGATGGTGGAAACAAAATCAGCGAATCTGATAAGAGCACTGTTCTGAATAAGTGTGAAGAAACAATGAAATGGTTGGACGCAAACAGTTTAGCTGAAAAAGATGAATACGAGCACAAAATGCAAGAACTGACCAAAATCTGCAGTCCAATTATGACGAAGATCCATAGTGGTGGTCAAAGTAGTTGTGGGCAACAAGCTGGAGGATTTGGAAGAAACCAATCATCAGGACCGACAGTCGAAGAAGTTGATTAAATTAATCTGAATATTTAGTTAGAATATTTTAATTTGTTTAATTTGAACAATGTACATAATTTTTAAAGGAAAATATTTCCAGATTTATGTATTACTATTTATAAGTTCATTTTAAGTATGAATTATTGTATAAAAATTTGAAGACTGATAATAAATTGAATTTTGTTAATAATAAAAATGAAATGTGCGTTTCAAATCAATTGTCGTTCAAAACATATTTCCATCGCTGGAATGTTCGTTAAAATATTCGCTATTATCATTGTTTGTGAAAGCTTTCTATTTGAAATGAATAAATTAATAAGTCAGCATAAGAAAAATATGTATTCAAGTGAAATTCAAATATTACAAAAATTTACTCGATAAATAAATAAAGAGCTATCTAATATGTGGGTCGTAAAGTAAATTTAAGATATCGATAAAATGTTTATTTTGCACGGTTTTGCTATTATTCATAAAAAGCAATATTCAAATGGTTGCTATGAGACTTCTTTGCAGGACTCGATTTTTTGGGGGTAAATTTTAATGATTTTTCGCATAGTTCAGGCTGGCATTTGGCAATTGCGTGTCGGATGTTGGTTTTTTGAGGATTATCTGCATAAACACAATTCTTTTCGTAATCTTTTAAAAAGTCGAAATACACATAATATCAAATTTTTTAGTGTTGTTAGATTTGTGGTACTGTTTTGTTGAAACTACACACGGTCCAGATTAAAATCATGTTCAAATCAAAAGTATTCGGTTTTGATACGGCTTATGGGCATATAATATGCTTAGAATTGACTGTCCATAGAATTGTCCGTCCCATATTTTTGCATTTACAAAAAAGAAATACAGGCCAATGGCACCTTCAGATACAATGGCTTTTTCACAGTCACTTGTATGTTTTCAGAGTCTCAGATACAATAATTTTGTCACAATCAATAAATTAGTCTCATCCCTGAAGAATTTTTTTGTTCAAAAAGTTGCTACTATCAATAGTTATAACATCAATAATATCCAATGGCAAACTTTAGGCTGTAATATGTTTTTCTTAAATAATATTTATAATCAACACCTATCAAATTACATTGCTGTACTTTCCAAATGGTAAAATGGATAATTGTACATAGTTTTGTGATTGATATTTTACAGTAAATTTTTAATATATAAAATCCTTATTTTGTCTGCTATAAGACTCAGTTTTACGATTTCTTTTTAAAAAAACTATTCAAGATAGATTTATTTGAGTCAATTAGAATGCAAGAAAAATTGTTCCAAACAAAATTTGAGTCTTTAAGATATCATCTGCTAAAAAGTCATTTTTTTTTAATGTTCTTAATTTAAACAAAAACTAAAAAATTTAGAGAAAAATGATAAGATAAAAAAAATATTTGTATTCAAAAGATCTACTCAATGATTATTTATGAAGATAGGTTCTGTCGTTGCCAATTGTAAAAGAGTTGAGTATGAAAAAAACATTAAAATTTTTATACAAATGTCATAATGAACTTTTTTAAATAATATATCAAATACTATCGATTTATTATTTGGTGAGTTTTTAAAAAATAATAATAATCAACATACGTGTATTCACTTTTAAATATGCTAGTGACGAGGGGTATATGGGGCCACAGAAAAGCATGCGGTATTATCACAGTTAAGCCCCATCGACACAGCAGACATTACATCACGAAAGAAAGGTCTTTTTCAACTATTGGCTTGTTCGGAAAGTAGTTTCGTTACCAGTTAAAGCTGATGAAGACACAATAAAGGCATTAATTGATGCAAAACGGCAAATAACAACTCGTGAGATCGCTGGGAGATTAAATTTATCGAATACGACCGTTCATGATCATTTGAAACGGCTAGGTTCAATCTCAAAGCTCGACATATGGGTTCCTCATCTTCTTATGGAAAAAAAATTTGTGCTGTCGCATTGACGTTTGTGATTTGCTTCTCAAACGCTAAGAAAATTATCCATTTTTGAAGCGTATCATCACTGGGGATGAGAAATGGGTTGTCTACAATAATGTTAAGCGCAAAAGATCCTGTAGTGGAAATGATGAACCGGTTCAAAGCACTTCGAAAGCAAATATTCATCAAAGAAAGGTTATGCTATCTGTTTGGTGGGATTTCAAAGGAATCGTTTATTTTGAGCTTCTATCGAGCAACACAACGATGAATTCTGAAATGTACTGTCATCAGTTGGACAAATTGAATGGTTTCACTTAAAGAAAAAAGGGCAAAATTGATCAATAGGAAAGGTATAGTGTTCCAACAGGATAATGCGAAACCACTCGGCAAAAGCTTTTAGAGCTTGGATGGGATATACTGCCTCAACCAGCATACTCTCCAGACCTAGCACCTTCCAATTATCATTTATTCCGGTCTGTACAAAATTGTTAAGACGGTAAAACGTTTAATTCAAATGAGGAGGTCAAAAATCACTTAGATCAGTTTTTTTTGCAGCAAACAACAAAAATTTTATGAGCGTGAAATCATGCTACTGCCAGAAATATGGCAAAGGGTATTGGATCAGACTGGACAATATTTAATTGAATAAAATATTAATTCACTATAAAAAAAATCATCTTTTATTTTTATTTAAAAAAAAAAACGAAATTATGGTACTTTCCGAACAACCTAATATTTTTTTTGGAGGTTTTTATGCTGCATTCGATTTCGATTTTTCAGAATTATTTTCAATTTTGCAAATTACAATTGAATCAAGTAAGTTAAATTAAATTTTGTTTGTTTGTTTATTACTGATTAATTAAATATAGATTAAAAATGCCATCAAGAGGAAACCGAAATAATAACAAGAAAAATAATGAGCGTCTTTTTCTATGAGATTAATAAATGCAACTGCACGCGGCATTGAATGACGAGCTGTAGAACAAAATCAAGCGCCTTCAAGAAGACGTCAAGTTAATGAAAAATATTATCAAAACTTTTTGAATAATTCATCTCCTAAACAGATTCAAGTTCGAAGAATCGCAAACGCCGAAGCTCAAAAATTATGACGTGAAAATCAGACAGCTCCACATGCAGTAGTTACTAGACGTCGAAGTGACCGTATTTTAAAAAGAGTTTTATTAAATGACCAACAAAATAAGGCTTTTAAACTTAAAATTTTTAATTAAATTAAGAAAACCTATAAATTGGACTCGCTAAGCGTTTAAAAATTGTGTATACATTTTAAATTTAAATTATTTAACTTTGGTGCATAAACCAACTTTAGATCAATAACCAAATTGTTAGAAATCGAGCGGAGCGAAGCGAGGGCAATTTATAGTCATTATATAAGTTTGTTTATTAAAATTCGCGAACGTAATTGAGCAAAAGCTTATTAAACGATTTATTTTCATCCATATAGTATAGAACAACAATTTATATGAATATTTGTTCATTACCCTATATACACATACAAGTGTAATAGTATAAGAATTTTTGATGAGACCCCAAGTTTGCCACACTCAGTCTGGAGTGGAAATTATTTCGTTATCAGTCCTCTAATAACTTTTGATTGGCGTGTATTAAATAAGAACTTTTTGACTAACTAAACATTTTAACTTTTGAAAGTTAAAAGAATAATATTTCAATTTAAATAAAACAATATTTTTAATTTTTATTTATGCATTATAAACTTTTGTGATTTAAAATTTTTTGACTTTTGTTTTTGCGCATAAATTTTGTTATTAAAAAATTACATATAACATACACGAAGTGAAAATGATTTTTGGGCGTTATATATTTTTACGTGTATTTAGTATATTCATTCTTATTTTTTTTGAATTGCATTATTGCAATGCAAACGGAGAAGTATTAGAAATGTTCAAAATTGAAAATGAAGTTTCGTCAACTTTGACAAGAATGTGGGAAATGTTCCAAATGGAAAAAGCAGATTTAACTATGGGAACATTTATAGAGAACTATAAAAATGTTATGAATATGATTAAAGGAATAGAAGATACAGTAAGTGGAAAATTATACTGAATAATTTATAATTATTTTCGAAATATTTCAATATTATATAGGAAAATTTGCAAAAATGGGCATTGAGTTTTCGTGAAACAAGCTTTTTAACAAATGATATTTGGATGGAATCAAAATTTTTAGAATTGAATAATGCTATAAATAGTATATCATTACGATTTCAAAATATACAAAATATGCTTAATAGTACTGAAGAACAAATTGAAACTCAGATATTACATAATGATTATAAAACTATATCAAATCCAAGCTCCATATATTATGAAATTGTAAACCTAAATATTATCTTAAAAGGAGATTCAGATTTTCAGAGGTCTTCAAAAATATTTCATAAAATATTTACCAATAATTTAAAGGTAAATTAATTATATTATTATTGAAATTTTCGATTTAAAATATTAATTAAATCCGATGATTTTTTCTTATAATAAGAACGATGAAAAACAATCATGTATATCAAAAAAATCTGCTCAACTAATTCTCCTCAGATTATATAAAAATATTCATTTAACATATTTGAAAGGATATGCACTATCATATTTTTCATGGAATATATTAAGAAGACAAAATCAAGGTGATTATTATAAGCAAAAGATAATTTCTTTATTGAAATGGCCAAATTTTTTAAATCGTTTAGGTAACTTTTCTGAGGAGGCAAAAGCTGTTGATAAAAACTTTAGAGAACAATCTAAGCAATTACGAGATTTATTTTATGAAAATTTACAATCTGTTGATAGACAGATACGGCGCTGTGATCCAGATAATCATGTTTCTGGTAAGACCTATGAACAAATCACTAGACTAATACAGTACGATATTAAAAACGAAGCCGATCTTAATGCTGACGGGTCTTGTACTGAAAATTGTGAATACTATAGTTCTGCGAAAAGTTATAGTTGCTTTGAAGACAATAATAATTGTAATATGTATCCTCAATGTGAAGGACATCTTTATAATTGTCAATCTACTGAATCAACTTATCAACTTTATTATCGAGTATAATATATTAATTTTTAAATATAAAATCTTATATGTAATTAATTTTTTTAATTCCATATAGAATGGTGATAATTTACGTCGTTATAGCTATATAAAAAAGGATGATGGTACTATTTTTGGTAAAGAACGTTACTCTCATTCAGAATCAACGGTAATTTTTTTAGATTATATTCTAATTTTATAAAGAGTTATTTATAAAATGAAATTGGAAATTCTATGGAATTTTTAAATTATTTCATCTATAAATAAGGGGTTATCCAATTTGTGCTTTAGAAAGTTCAACCCTATTATTTGACAGCTGGCAATTATATTTTATAAATTGTATTATTTAAGATAACCAATTATTAAGTTTAATGTTTGTCATTTATATTATGAGATTGTTTAACTGATCATAGAATACGCAAAAGATATATTTATGAGCTACTGGAACAACATGCTGACTTTTCGAACTCAATTACGAAAATTATCGCATATGAGACTTTGGCAAGCCAAAGTACGAAAATTATCGCATATGTTATGTGGAGAAGCCATTGTATCAGTGATAAGTGACTGTATGGTGTGTACGAGGTCTGTTCAAAAATTGTCCCGAATTTTGTGTTTTTTCAAAAATTATTTATTTATTCATGAATATATATTTTGTCCCCTTAAGTAATCCTCACCAGATACACTTGTGCCAACGTTTTTTCCAATCTTTGAAGTACTTCAAAAAATCATTTATCCTTCGATGCCGTCTTTATCTCCTCAATCGTAGCGTAGCGTCGTCTTTTCATGGGGCTCTTTAGTTTCAAGAATAAGAAAAAGTCACAGGGGGCCAGATCTGGGGAATACGGTGGCTGAGGCATTATTAGTGTGTTGTTTTTGGCCAAAAATTTGCGCACAAGGAACGATGAGTGAGCAGGGGCGTTATCATGGTGAAAAAGCCAATTTTTGTGCTTCCATAAATCCGGGCGTTTCTGGCGGATTGCTTCGCGCAACTTGCGCATAACTTGCAGGTAATATTCCTTATTGACCGTTCTACCATGTGGCATGAACTCATGATGCACCACGGCCCTGCAATCGAAGAAAGCTGTAAGCAAAACCTTCACATTCGATCGAAGTTGGCGCTTTTTTCGATTTTGGCTCGTGCGGCAACTTCCTTTAGGATGATTGAGCTTTGGTTTCAACGTCATATCCATAAACCCATGATTCGTCAAGAGTTATGACCCTCTGGAGCAAATTTGGGTCGTCGCGGACAGCGTCCAACAGCTCCTTAGCAATGTTATTGCGATGGTGTTTTTGGTCGAAATTGAGTAAAAATCGAAGACGAGCCAAAACACGTGCAAGCAAAGCAGCTGTCAAAAATTAACTGAACATTCAAAATGGCCGAACTTGTCGGCATAAGTGAAAGACATCGAATCTACATAAACCGCAGAAATTCAAAATTCGCGATACTTTTTGAACAGACCTCGTATTTCGGTGTGAGGGTCCCATTTTTTTTTTTTAAATGAAGAAGGAGATAAGGTTACTACAGTCAATTCTGAGCGTTATAGACATACACTAATCTTAACGATTTCAATTTGGAAGATATGTGTTACGAGTACAAGCCACAAAACACAGTGAAGTTCAGTTTAACCAAACCAACAAAATGCGCTAAAAGTTCCTAAGAAAAAATTATCTAAAAATTACCTCAAAAGTATCTAGTCATGCAAAAGTTTTAATTGCAGTTATTTGAATAATATTATATTTTATGTGTAATGGAAGTTTCTGAGTTATAACATAATTTGTGTTTTATTTAAAGTTACTTTCCAAAGCATAAATTAGATAGCAATTTTTTTATTAGATTTTAAATTTTGACTATCTTAGATAGATATAGAAGTATTTTTATTTAAATATTTTTTCTAGGTAAAAATTGATTTTTACAATTATATTCTAGGTTAAGTCTTGGACGCGTTGGTTTGTAAGATGTAGTTACTGTATGTGTTTATGTGATGAGCCAGGACCATATTCAGATAGATATTTTAACTTAAGAGAAGTAACATCAAATATTAGAGAGAATATGTAAGCATTTTTGTTTCCAAATGAAAAAAAAATTCATTAAATATTAGCAAATAATTATATAATTATAAATGAAATTTGAAGGGTTGTAACTGGAGTACGTTTTAAAAAGGAACAAAGAGTCATTCATTTACAAATTCAAGAAGGAAAACTTGGAAAATATGGTATAATTGAAGAAAATTCTATTCGATGGAAACCACTCGATAGTTACAGTATTCATCAAAGAGATGTAAAAGAAAATTCCGATTACTATGAAATGTCATACTATAAACGTTCAATTGATTTTATTGATATTTTTGGCAATGGTACCGATACAATAGTTGGTGTAGCTTTTTATAAAGTAGGAGATCATTTAAGCTTAAAAGTAAAATTTATGAAATTTAATTTTGAAACTGGAAAACTATATGGTCAAATAAAAGACATTTTCCCATCATATTCAAATTCTCAACAAATATACCTAAGCCGTCCAAATATACCATCATTACATACAACTGAAACTATTGTTATGTCAAAAAAGCAACAATACATAAACTTTCAACATACTGATTTATATAAAGATGCTGGACAAACAACTGTACCTTTTATTGATATACAAGAAGTAGTTTCGGAACCACAAGTACCACTCTCTGGTATTGGAATTTATTATAAAGGCACTAGTAGTTATGCGGGCTTTATAGCTCCAAGAATATATACCTATGATTATACACCACATATTTCTACATTATAATTACATAGATTTATGCATTTAAACAATTTATATTGATATATTATATTAACATATTTAAATAGAAATTATAATTTTCTTTTATTTTTATGTATGTGTGTTTGAAAATAATATATGTAATAGTCAATAATATCCTGACTAATAAATAAAAAAAATTATTTTTTTAACTTTAATTACATACAAAATTATGAATAAATTATAAAATAAATACACTAAGTATTTTTTATTATAAAAATTAATAGTTTTGTTTTATTTGAAAAAATATCATTTTATTTATTGTAGTTTTTTCTCTATGATTTAAAACTGTCCCACATTAGTAATAAAAAAAAGTCCAATATAAATTATAATTTATTTAATTAAAAAAAGTTTGCATAATGTAAGATAAAAATATGAAAAATAAAACATGTTCGTTTAGATAAAATATATACGATTCCGAGAATATGAACATCCTGTAAATAAGTTTACCGATTAAAATTTTTTCTATCAAATAAAATAAGATTATAATATTAAATAGCTATCGAGTTGGCGTTTTTTAAAAATGTAAAGTTTATTCAATTTTTGATAAAGTTTTTATTTGATACTTTTGCGTATAAAATCTAAAACTTAATATATGCATACCATTATGCATATATTAATTTTCCCCTCTTTATTCGTATGAATAAGTTCTTTAGTTAATTAAAAAAAAGTTATTAGCAGTACCAGGGGTATAAGCTTAAATCCGCTGTTTGGTTATACATTGCGGGAGTATTAAGCTACCATGGGCACGCCATACTTTTTTTTTATGAGTTTGACATCTGTCAATATTAATCAATGCACATTGTCAGCAATTTCGTACAACAACATACATTTTTCCTTTGGTAATTATATTTAGTTTTGTGCCAGAAAAAGAGCATATGCGGGAAGCTCTGCTTTTCTGCTTCAATTTGAAGAAATCGGCTGCCGAATCGCACGTTGTGCTTTATCAAAAACAACGTGCAGAGATTGGTTTCGTTAGTTCAAAGACGGCAATTTTGACTTGTGGGACAAGAAGCGTGAAAATCGGCCTAGGAAGGTTGATGACCATCAATTGCAGGCTCTTTTGAACAAAAACGATACCCAATCGTAAAAAATTCTCGCGGAGCAATTGGGTGTTACTCAACCAGCCATTTCGATGCGTCTGCGTGCCATGGGGAAGATTGAAAAGATCGGAAAATGGGTGCCGCATTAATTGAACGATAGGCAGATGGAGTGGCGCCAAAACACATGCGAAATCTAGCTCGCCAGACAAAAAAAAAAGTCGTTCCTGCATCAGATTGTGAAAGACGATGAAAAGTGGATATATTTCGAGAATCCTAAACGCAAGAAATCGTGGGTTGATCCCGGCCGATCATCAACATCTTCCCTAAGACCAAATCGCTTCGGACGGAAGGCAATGATGTGCGTTTGGTGGGATCAGCTGAGGGTATCGTCTACTATGAGATGTTGAAACCTAGTGAAACTGTCAATCCGCACCGTTTCCACCAACAACTGATCAAATGCACCGTGCTCTGCGTGAAAAAAGGACGGATTATCAACAAAGACATGACAAGCTGATTTTCCTCCACGACAACGCACCATCGCATATGTAAAAAATGGTCCGAAACTACTTGGAGACACTCAACTGTGAGGTGCTACCCCACCCCGCTTATTCACCAGACCTGGCCCCTTCCGACTACCACCTGTTTTCGTCGATGGGCCACACGCTCGCTGAGCAGCACTGCGATTCTTACGAAGACGTCCGAAAATGGCTTGATGAGTGGTTTTCCTCGAAGGAGAAGAAATTTTTTTGGCGTGGCATCCACAAATTGCCCGAGAGATGGGAAAAATGTGTAGCTAGCGAGGGCAAGTACTTTGAATAAATTTGTTTTTGCTTTGTATGAAAAAAAACATGTGTTTTTTTTAATAAAAAACAGCGGATTTAAGCTTATACACCTAGTATACCTCATAAAGATTTCATATTTAGGTATAAAATTAATAATAATTCAAATTTATTTAGATAACATTTTTATTTTATTATATGGTATTGCTTAAACCCTACCATTACGCATAGTTTTTTTTAGAAATTATTTAAATAAGGATTCGATCCGTTTGGATAACGTTTTCGCACTTTTGTAATTGGCTTTTTAAATGCTTTTAAATTTAATAATTTTAAGAATTTGAACATCATAAAAAAAAGTTAAATGGTGTCAAATCGTCGTTGGAATTTTTCTTAGAGGCCAATTTACATTTCTAAATCTTGAAATTACGCATTGTAGGAACTTTTTACGAACCTTTTCGTGACATTATCTTGTTAAAGCCACATATGGTCCAGTTTTAAATCTTTAAGTTCACGTCAAAAAAATTCAGTTATCATATGGCCATAGGTGAGAAGAGAGGCAACCAAAATGGCCATATTCAATGAGTACATATTCAATAACATGATCAATGCAACGATGGAAAAGATGTGCTTGTACGTGTATATACAAAACTACATGGGGAGCATTTTGATCGACTAAAAATAGTCTCCATATTGTAACGGAAATGTAGCAAAATTTAAACATCATCTGTGAGTTGACTCGTAGGGCTATGAAAAAGAGGTTATATATAATGACTGATGCATCATTAAGGAACAATGTGGCTGGAATTGGAATAGTCATTAGTAATCCAGACGATGAATAAAGGGAAAAATGCATGCCATTAGAACGGTGGAATTAGCAGCTACTTATGGATTCCAAAGTTGCATGGAAGATTCTTGCAGATATACAGAAATACCACAGGCATCCAATTGCAAATAACATCATGCGAAAGATCCGTGATAATGCCTTTAGATCGTATAAAATTCTATGGATCCTAAGTCACGTTGGTATTATGGGTAATACCAAGGCTGACTGACTTGCCGTAGATGCATTCACAAAAGCATCCTCAAAAGCATCAGAGGTAAAATAGTGGGTGTATGCAAAAGTTATGACCGTTTTTTACATATACAAAAAACATTTTTTTTTTTAGATTTGTATTATTTATTTAATCAATTATATAATTTCCATCCATTCTTATAACCTTCTCCCCTCTTTCTATCAACTTATTAATACCATTAGTGTAAAATTCCGTGGATTTCGATGCGAAAAATGTAGTAAGGGATGTTTTTACCTGCTCTATTGTATTAAATTTTTTATCATTTAAAAAATTTTGTAGTGATTGGAATAAATGAAAATGGGAAGGAGCAAGATCTGGAGAATACGGTAGATGCTTGATAACATCCCATTTCAACTCATTTAGCTTGGGTTGGGTTATCATAGCCACATGTGGTCGGGCGTTGTCGTGATGAAACACTACCCCTTTTCTGTTTACCAATTCTGGTCTATCCTTTTGAAGGGCAATGTTCAATTTGGATAATTGCTGACAATATCGTTCTGCTGTAATTATCTGATTGCGATCCAAGAGTTCAAAATACAAAATACTCTTGCAATCCCACCAAATACAAAGCATAACTTTTTTTTGATGGATTTCGGCTTTCGAAGTTGGTAATGGGGCTTGTCCGGGTATAGCCCAATGTCTTTTTCTTGTCACGTTGTTGTACACGACCCATTTCTCATCTCCCGTTACCAAACGATGCAAAAAAGCTTCATGTTTTTGTCTCTCACTCAAAGCAACGCACGTTGAAACACGATCCAATAAATTGGCAGCCGACAATTGATGAGGTATCCATACGTCACCATCCCCATAGGCTTCAAATGTCTTAATACGGTTGTTTGGTTGACTCCCATCATCGACGCGATCTCCCTGGTGGTTAGACGTGGATTGGTGTCAATTATGACTTTTAACTTGTCGTCATCAGACTTCAATGGCCGCCCGGTACGTGGTTTATCAATTAGTGAAAAATACCCAGATCGGAATTTTGTAAACCATCTTCGTACCTGTCAAACTTTGATGACATCTGCTCCATACACTTCGCAAATGTTTTTGGTTGCCACACTCGCGGTATTGTCTTTACGGAATTCATAAAGTAAACAATGACGTAAATGCACTTTATCGACCGACATTTTGTAAAAATACAAGGGCTCTTCACTGTACTCTGGCCAGGCCAAAACTGAATAGAAAGTAGAGGGAAAGCATCCTTTATTCAATGGAATCATTTAAAAGAAAATACTACAATATTCATCATTTGTGAAGTAAAAATTTTTACCTAGGATCATAGAAAACGGTCATAACTTTTGCATACAGCCAATAACTAAGAAATGGCAGGAAAGATTCACCGAGTTCACTGCAAAAAACGGTTTCCAGTATGGGACTAATAGCATACCGGACAATGGTAAATATTGGCTGAGGGGCAATACACGGTCTAGAGGATAGGTGGTTAAAATGTGCCTTGTTCGTACTGGTAATATCATGTGTAAAAAGAAATTGTTATGATTTATGTGATACGTTTGGAGTGCTGGAGGATTTCCAAAATATCATGGTTTCGTATAGACAAAGGCCAATTAATAATATCAACACGTTTGGGGGGGGGGGAAGGTGGATATCTGGGTAAATTCTTAAATACGGACGATGGGGTATCTTTTAAGAAATTTAAAACGGTACTCAAATTCCCAGAGCAGTCTGGCATTTCGGTTCTCGGATGCCCTTAAGTATTGGGGAGCACTTTGGAGGAGTGGTCTTTGGACGAACGAGTTGGATGGTACGGAGTATGGGTTAGTATTATGGATATGTTGAAGGGTGGGGGAAGGGGCATGAAGTAGCATAAATTATGTTGGCGGTATCGTGATAGTGGCCTGTGGGGGATTAGAATGGCGTAAAATATGTACAAATTGTTTTAGAGTAAGGACGTTTTTTATATAACTTTTGGAGATGGCAAACACTGGTTTTACAAAATACACGTATGAGGGTAGGTGGCAAATTCACGGGATTATCGAATTGGAGCATGGTTAATAGTGGTTTGATTATATGTGTGGCACCTCTGGGCGGGCAAAGTTTATGTGGGATCATCCCTGGTGGTTGGCTGAAGTGGGAGTGTTGGATTGAAAATGGATGCTGTGTTTGTTTTGTTTTTTGTCTTATTTTTACCGCCGTGGGAGTCCCTGGGCGAATCATTAGCCCGCCTGAGCAGATGGCTACATAAGCATCTGGCGTGGTCTGGTGGCCCATTAAGAAAAGAGGAAAGGAAAAAAGATATGGCCATAGCGCTCAAAAATGACGGCAACGATTTCTTCGTCTTCATTTTAAAAGGCCAATAATACTTTCAGACTAAAATGCAAACCAGACAGTCACTTTTCACCGATATGATGACTTCTTCACAGTTACTTATGGCGTTTTTATAGCTGAACATGTGTATTTGAAAATTATGCTTATTAACATAATGAACCTCATTAATTAAGAAAATTCTGTTCGAAAAGCGGCTATGGCAGAATCACCACATCTGTAGAATTTATGTACAATTTTACCACAATAATTGTTTACTCAAAGATTCATAATATAAAATGCCTAACTTTAAACTAAACTAATGCTATCCTAAATAATATATAAATTTGACAACTGTCAAATGTTACGACAATACTTTTTCAAACTATAAAAAGGATAAAAATTTATTCTAATTTTTGGTAAAAATTTCGTTTGTTTCTAAAAACATCTTAAAGAAATCATTAAATTTTATTATAATTTATCTATTTTCAAAAATACAAACAATTTTATTGTTTTTTATTTTCAATAATTTCCCCCTAAGATAATATAAAAGTTTAAATCAAATATCAAATACGAATGAGTACATACAATATGAGTTATATTCAATTTAGTTTCTTTTTTATTAAAATAGAGTACACATTTAAAATAATGTAAAAATAATTGACTACAATGCATATAAATATTTATATCTGTATTCTTATGAGTAAATTATTACCTATACCAATATACTCATATAATGGTGTAATAAATGCTGCACTCTAAACGGAAATAATATAAAAAAATGGGAATTTTGATAATATTCTTAAGACTTTTCATAAAACATACACAAATTTATATCTACATAGTCTGATAAAAAATATATTATCAAAAACGCATATTTAATATTATTTCGATAGTTCCACTCTGTTTTATTATTGGCTTTACCAAATAATTTTATATTATACAATATAAATGAATCAATTATTTTCACTTCTGTAATCGATTATAATTTCAATATAAAAATATTATAATTGTATAGAGTAAAATGCAATTCTATGAAGATGTATAGAATGTTTCTTACAAGTTTAATATATATATATTGATCAAAAATATTGTTCATTTGCACGTATGCAATTTTTTTTAATAAATACATAATATTGAATGCATTTATGTATATATTGTTCAATAGTATAGAGAATTTTACATATATATGCGCTATGTAGGGGTGATACTCGTAAGATGTTGATTTAATCAATATTACTCTCTGGCCTTCGACTATTTCCTTCTTATTAACATTCTAAGAATTTATAATATTATCAATTTGATTGTACATTCACAAATTTTTATAATATACTTTAATGTTATTCAAAAAAATTTTAATTATTTTTCAATCCATTTCGAAGATTCTACATATTATATTTATAATTTAAATTATATATTCTCTATTTATATATATTGTAGTTTAATGGTTAGTCGAAAAAAAATTATCTAGAGTATCAAAAAAGAACTCATCGAATATTTATTTAAAAAATTATAGAAATAATTATTCCCTATAATATTGTAAAAATAAATATATAGATGTATATATGAAAAAAAAATTTATTTAACTAAGCAGAGTAAATAAATCCAATAATTCAAAAGTATTATCAAAAAATTTTATAAATCAAGTTCTTATATTGATTTTTTTTTATATTCTGATATATAAAGATATCGTTTGTTCTGATAATATGAAAGTATGCAAGTATTGAGGTCAAATGATTAGAATTTCTATAAAACATACCATAGTATTGTATAAAATACATAATATATACACATAAGCATACCATTGTTAATATTCAAGAATAAATATCCTGTCATTGAATCGTATTTCATTGAAAATAGAAAAGGTGAAATCGTTACCGTCAATTCTCAGTGCTATGGCCATATAATAATTGACTTTTTTTATCTGAACTTAAAGATTTTATTCTGGACCAGATGATTGCCAGGATGGGTGAAGTCAGTTGACCTCCAAGAAAAAGATCGTGTCTACACAGTCAATCATCCAAATAAACAGCAGTTAAAAAACAAATTACGACGGAAATGTGCGTAAAAGTTTTTAAAAAATTACCCCAAAAGGATCGAGTCAGTCAAACAATTTTTTTGCAAGTATTTTATTGATATTGTACGAGTATATATATTTCATTTGAATTATAAATGTGTTTTATTTACCTTTACTTTTCATTTACAATACGAGGTCTGTTCAAAAAGTATCGCGAATTTTGAATTTCCACGGGTTTCGTATATTCGATTTTCGATTTTTGTGGCGTTATGTTGGTACTCATGTCTCTCACTTATGCCGACAAGTTCGGCCATTTTGAATGTTCAGTTAGTTTTTGACAGCTGCTTTGCTTGCACGTGTTTTGGCTCGTCTTCGATTTTTACTCAATTTCGACCAAACACAGTATCGCATTAACATTGCTAAGAAACTGTTGGACTCTGTCCGCGAAGACCCAAATTTCCTCCAGATGGTCATAACTGGTGACGAATCATGGGTTTATTGTTATGACGTGGAAACCAAAGCTCAATCATCTCAATGGAAGATGCCGCACGAGCCAAGACCGAAAAAATCGCGCCAAGTTCAGTCGAATGTAAAGGTTATGCTTACAGCTTTCTTCGATTTCAGGGGCGTGGTGCATCATGAATTCATGCCACAGTGTAGAACGGTCAATAAGGAATATTACCTGCAAGTTATGCGCAAGTTTCGCGAAGCAATCCGCCAGAAACGCCCGGATTTATGGAAGAACAAAAATTGGCTTTTGCACCATGATAACTCCCCTACTCACGCTTCGTTCCTTGTGCGTGAATTTTTGGCCAAAAACAACACACTAATAATGCCGCAGCCACCATATTCCCCAGACCTTGCCCCTTGTGACTTTTTCTTGTTCCCGAAACTGAAGAGCCCCATGAAAGGACGACGCTACGCTACGATTGAGGAGGTAAAGACGGCATCTAAGGAGGAGCTGAACAATATCACAAAAAATGATTTTTTGAAGTGCTTCGAGGATTGGAAAAAATGTTAGCATAAGTGTATAATATGTGGTGGGGATTACTTTGAAGGGGACAAAATAGATATTCATGAATAAATAAATAATTTTTGAAAAAACATAAAATTCGCGATACTTTTTGAACAGACCTCGTACTTTACAATTTGACATGAATTTCTAAGGGAAAGCTTTGTCTAAAAATATTTTTTTTTTTTAAACGTAATAAAACATCTTTTATTGTTCTTATTCTTTATGTCAATAATATATTTTTTAAATAATTAGTCGAAATCACCATTAATATTCATTTCTATCAAATTGCAGATTATAAATAAAACTTATAAAAGGGGGAATCACCAACAAATCTTTAACATTTCTATTAATGGTTTTTTTGTACTTAAACGTCAAATCTTCATGAGGAACATTGCCAATAATTTTTTTTTATTTACAGAAGAATTTATTCATACGAGTAAAAAGGAAAAAATAAATACACTTAAAAAATGTAACATTTTATATATTTATTTATACATTTAAAAAAAAAACTTAAAATGTGAACAAATTCTTTGTCGACGACAGATTACTTTTGAGGCAAAAAATAAATTTGGTATACCAACTATGTACACACACTACTCGTAAGCATTGAAATACTTTGTGACTGTGATAAGTTGGGTTTGTACGCACAACTGCGACTTAAATGATTCGATTTCGTATAATTCAGTGTTCTTCAAGATTGCGAATGGTTTGGTCAGCAAAATATTGCATGTGTTTTTCAAGTTTATTAATAACTATTTAAAATAAAAACAATTTAAACTTTTGTGTGTACTAAAAATGATCATGATCAAAATTGTTGTGTTATTTGCATTGGCAATAATAAATTTTAATTGTTGTAATGCAATTATTTCTGAAGTAGTGGACATATTAGAATTAACCGAAGATGTAGAAGGTACTGTACTAAAAATTTGGGATTTTGTTGAAAAACTTGAAGGAAAACATAAAACCGATCAAGTGCTTCAAAAAGTCAATGTAATGTTAAAGGAAATCGAACGTGCAGATATAATGGTAGGTTTACACTTATTAGTCAATATTTAGAAAATGATTTAAGCATTAATTGACAATAACTGAACAAATTAATTTCAATGAATATGTTATAATTTTGAATAAGAATAAAGTGATGATAATTCGATCTTTTGTGATGCGAATGTCTCGTAATAAGTTTAGTGTCTTAATTTTTCGCTAAGAATATACGAATTTTTACGAATAAAATACGATCATTTGTTGAAGATTCTTGTTTTTGAGAATCTTAAACAAACTGATAACAATTGATGAATGTCAATTATTATCATCAACACGCAAGTTATTATTTCTGTTGAATTAGAGTTTATCTTATTTTATAACTTACATTATAGTATTTGTTATACTACAAATATAATGTAAATTATAAAATTAGATAAACACACAAAATTTTAGTTACTAATAAAACATCGAACAAAATTTTAATTAATTTTCACTCTCACAGAGTATAAAGTGCAAATTACGGTCATTTACTTATTAAATAAATATTTGACGAAGCTATTTTTTTTAAAAATATAATTGAATTGTATACAATACAAGCTGTATATAAAAATTTTGTTAATGATTTAGGAAATAAATTCATTTTAACTATTTTCAATATCATAAATAATATTCAATTATTGTTAATTATTGCTTATAAGTTAATTAAAAATTATTAAATACAAAAAACTTGTATAAGTTATTATCTATATTTCAATGTAATACAGAGTGTATCTATTAAACTATATAAATATAAAGAGTTATCCTTTTTATACTTTGGAAAGTAAAGATAAATCAATAATAATTATAAAGTTAGGTTTTCATAAAAATTTTTGAGCTTTGCCATTGTGCTTTAAATATACATAATATGATTCCACGAGAAGATGTTGCCATGAAATTTTTTGCAGGACTCGATTCTTTTATTGTAATTTAAATTACTTTTATCCGTATTACGGTCTTTAATTCCGCCATTACTTGACAGATGCAAGTTTTTTGTTTTTTTTAAATACTCCTTAGCATTTTAAATACTCCTAAGATTAAGAATAATCTGCCAAATACAAATAAATAAAGTTAAAATTTGCCGTATTGTGTAGCTTTTAGCTCGCCCTTATTAAAACTACATGTGGGCAATATTAAATTCTTCAAATTCAGGCTAAAAAAAATCGGTTACCATATGTTCCCATTGTACTCAGAGTTGACAAAAATTCTTAATTTTTAATGAAATACGGGCCAATGTCATCTTTAGTAGACACAAAGGCTGGTACAAAGTCAGTCATTTGTATGATGCCCTACTCAACTCCCCCCCCCCTTCGCAACACCCCTTACCGACCCTCCATCATACAAGATAATTTTGCTTCTTGACGCAGTCGTTAATAAGGGAGAAATTTTTTTTCAAACCGGTGTATTTTTTGGCACAATATTATAACATTATTTGTTAATTAATTGATTCATATTATAAAATGGCAAATCTTAAATTTAATAAGTATTAGCTTCAAAAGCATACATATTAATTAGCTATTAAATGACAGTAATATACAATACTTTCCAAATAGTAAAATGGATAACCCTTTAAAAAAAAATCAAGAAAAAAATATATAAAAATAAAAATTACTTTTGCTTACTTAAGCATCAAAATTTAGCAGCATGGACTATCGAATCTGTTAAAAGTGCTGCTCAATTAAACGAGCGCGCCGAACTTCAATTTCATCAAATGAACGATATTATAAATCGTATTGCTGTACGATTTAAAAGAATGCAACAATTAGTAGAGCATAAAGATAGTCTGGAAGACGAAACGCTTATAAAATTTGCCGAATGGACAGTTTTGCCAAATGAGCATTCCATAAATAATAATCTGGAATTAATGTCTTTAATATTTATTGGATCAGCAGAAAGGAGTAGGTCATCAAATTATCTGTTAAATATTATTTCACAACAATTGAAGGTAATTGAATTTTAAATTAATATATGACATTTTTATAATATTATTAATTTATGATAAATTTAAAAAAGGATATCATAATGCATAGGTATGTTAAAACAATAAGTATAAAGTGTAATGATTTTGCGACACTGGAAAATGAGGTTGCCCTTTAGTTTTGGTCAAATGGCTACGTTATTTGTATTTCAATATGAATAACATTAAAAAAATAAGTATACGGACTATCTATGTCGCACCGTTTCGTGAAATATAATTAATCAACATTACGGGGTATATTCAAAAAGTATCGCGAATTTTGTGTTTTTTCAAAAATTATTTTTTTTATTCATGAATATCTATTTTGTCCCTTCAAAGTAATTCCCACCAGATAATATACACTTGTGCCAACGTTTTTTCCAATCTTTGAAGCACTTCAAAAAATCATTTTTTGTGATCTTGTTCAGCTCCTCCTTCCATGCCGTCTTTATCTCCTCAATCGTAGCGTAGTGTCGTCCTTTCATGGGGCTCTTCAGTTTCGGGAACAAGAAAAAGTCACATGGGGCAAGGTCTGGGGAATATGGTGGCTGCGGCATTATTAGTGTGTTGTTTTTGGCCAAAAATTCACGCACAAGGAACGATGAGTGAGCAGGGGCGTTATCATGGTGCAAAAGCCAATTTTTGTTCTTCCACAAATCCGGGCGTTTCTGGCGGATTGCTTCGCGGAACTTGCGCATAACTTGCAGGTAATATTCCTTATTGACCGTTCTACACTGTGGCATGAATTCATGTTGCACCACGCCCCTGAACTCGAAGAAAACTGTAAGCAAAACTTTCACATTCAACCGAACTTGGCGCAGTTTTTTCGGTTTTGGCTCGTGCGGCAGCGTCCATTGTGATGATTGAGCTTTGGTTTCCACGGCATAACTATAAACCCATGATTCCTTACCAGTTATGGTCCTCTGGAGGAAATTTGGGTTATCGCGGACAGAGTCCAACAGTTTCTTAGCTATGTTATTGCGATGCTGTTTTTGGTCCAAATTGAGCAAAAATCGAAGACGAGCCAAAACACGTGCAAGCAAAGCAGCTGTCAAAAATTAACTGAACATTCAAAATGGCGAAACTTGTCGGCATAAGTGAGAGACATCGAATATACGTAAACCGCAGAAATTGAAAATTCGCCTTATTGAACAGACCTCGTATTTGAGCAAATATCATTGCTCAAATAACAATAGAGCCTGCCATGAAGTTGTTATTATTAATACCGAGGTATGGCGGAGTAGTAATGATACTGTCGTCTACATTTGTCTGTTCTAGAAGTGCAGTTCAAATTTCTATCTGGTTCGTTAAATACGCGTGCTAAGTGAAGTTGTATTTGAAGCTAGACTGTACCATCAAATTTTGTGCTTAACTTGGTTAATCCGTAAGTTTGACTTGTTTGTTTGTTTGTTTAGAGTGTCTGTCCGCTGTTTCAGTCGGACACACTTAGACCAAATTTAAGTCCGTTGCGAAATTACAAGGAGATGATTAGAAATGATTAAATTTGAAATCATTCAATTCAATCATTTGAATGCTCCATCATGACAACGCTCCCCGCCATAAAGCCATCTGCACCATGTCAAGGCACCAGCCACACAGCTGTCAGCGGGGACCTACTGTAAAGGAGATAACTTGGATGTATAAAAATTATATAAAATTGTTGCAAAAGAAAAATCATTCTAATTACTGTCCTTCCACATTTCGTGGGTTATGTAAAAAAATTGTAAAGCCTTGTCTTGCTGGTTATGATTATCCTGATAGTACTAATCAACATCATTATTATATGGTTAATCCATGTACTGAATAAATATTTGAACGATATTCAATATTTAAGCTTGAATAAAACGATATTTTACTTTCTTTAAGTTGTCTTCTATTACAATATAACATCGGTTCGATCTAGTACGTTTAGTTGTGTTTCTGAGTCCCCTAGTACATATATTAATTATTGCAGCCGTTCTTGCTCCATTTCCGTTATCTTTGAAAGATAAAAATTTTTAAAATTAAAAAATCACACCAATTTGATTTATATATTAGATAAACCAATTTCCAAATTATAACTTTAATAATATAAAATTATCTAAATTTTAACACAATAGGAATAGTTAAATCAAAAATGAGATAATTCAGAAAATTATAAAAAGTTAAGTTATACAAAAGCATAAGCGGGGATTTAATAAATATTAAGAAAAACTTTAATAAATATTATGTACACTTTTTCTAAAGATTCTATATTAAATTTATTTTTATTACAATAATATTTTCCTGTAAATAGAAAAACAAAAATCAAGTTTGTGACACACAACAGTCGGCACAACAATTCCTCTTTTCCATATACAGTGATATAGGTTTGACAGAATTAAAAGGATATTCAATGATGCAATTTTCTTGGATGATCTTAAGACTTTATGGTCGTGGTAATTTGTTAATAATTTCAAATGAGAATGGTTAAATTAAAAAGTAAACTGCATTTTTTTTTTTTGTAATTTTTAATCGAAAAGGTAATTTTACTCAAGAAGCTACTATAATGAGGGCAAATTTTGAAGCGCGAGGTAAAAGAACACAAACTGTTCTTAAAAATGCAATGAAAACCGCAGAAAGGGTAGTTTGGCGTTGTGATCCAGATAAGCATGTAGACAATGTAACATATACCGAAATCACCAAACTCTTACAAGGATATATTGAAAATGAAAGCGATTTAAATAGTGATAATACATGTAAGCAGACATGTGAAGACTTCACATACACCAAAAGTTACGGATGTGCTTACTCAGATGAATTTTGTGGAAAGCAATCCAAGTGTACCGGAAACATATTAAACTGTGAATATTATGCCTACACCTTAAATCCTTGCCTATCGGTAAATATTTCTTCAATATTTTTTTATAAACATAGCCTATTTAGATAAAGAATATTTATGTATATTTGTATTACAGACAAATCCAAAACGTCGATATGATTATGTTGAATATGATGATGGATCTCTCTTGGGGAAAGAAACTAGCTGTAGCAAAAAGCGAACTGTATTTTTTCTATTATAATAATTTTTAAATGCAACGTCGAATCATATCATTAATTTTCTTAGGCAAAATCCTGGATTCGAGGATTTGTTCGCTGCTCATATTGTTTCTGTATATGTGATGAAGTTAGCAGCAAGTCTGACCGATATTTCAATATGAGACAAGTTGTATCAAATACTAGCGCAAACATGTAAAAAACCGTGTATAATTTTCTATATTATTTATATACTCACTCTTTTTTCATAGGGTTGTTACTGGCCTTCGGTTTCGAAAAGTATCGAGAATAGTTCATTTGCAAATTCAAGAAGCGATATTAGGACCACACGGTGTAGTTGACCCGAATTCTGTACGTTGGCAACCAATCAATGGCTACAATATTCTCGACAGCGGTATTAGAGAAAATAGGGATTATTTTCAAATGGCTTGGGCCAAACGGAGTGTCGATTTAGATGATTTACACAGTAATGATGATGAATTGGTAACGGGTGTTCGATTTAGAATAGTGGGTACACATCTGAATTTGGAAATCCGATTAACAAAGTTTGACTTTGAAACTGGTACACTAAGTATTCCTCAAGACCACTGGATTTCGAATGATAATACAGACCATTCTACAGAATCACGGTACGATCACTCATTTTTTGAAGCAAATAATTTTATTCAAAATATTTTTATTTTCAGTCAAAGAATAAATTTAGGCGGATTAGATATCCCAAATAGAAGTCCAACTCCTTCGACAGTATATTCAAATCATAATAAATTTGTAGAATTTACCCACACGAGCGCATATCGGGATGCGGCACAAACAACTATTCCGTTTATAGATATGCAAGATGTTGTTTCAAAACCAGTTGTACCAATTTCTGGAATTGGCATTTATCATAAATATAATTTAGGATATGGTGGATATATTGCCCCTCGCATATATACTTTAAATCTTGCACCTCATATACAAACGCCGGTATTTTAAAAAAAAAATTGATCAAATATTATACAATAAAAATTTTGAAAACTTTCAATGGAAATAATATAATTTTATAAAAAAAATGACTTTTGTATTTACTTAAATAAAATTCAGTTAAACAGTTCATGACATTTTTTATGTATGTATATATATTGTATACAATTCACAAAATAAATAATATTGATGAAATTTTTTGTTTTAATCAAACAGAATAAATAATTATTGGTGTAAAATTTGAATGTGTTCCAAAAGATTTTAAATTATTCTAGTCTATATTTTTATAGAATTTTTTTAATATTCGCGTAAACTGAAACTTTGATAAAATATGATTTTTCTTCTTTTAAATTTCTTTATCATTTTATAAATTATCTTAAAACATTTATTTTATGATTAAATTTAAAATTAATACAATATCGAAATATAAATTTAAAAACCAAAAAATATGCACTGCAAAAACTCAATGGGAAAATCTGCTCTATTTGAATTTATTGATTTTTTACCAATAATAACATATTTACTATTAATTTCTTAATTAATTTATTATTTTAAAATGTATTATACTTATGAATACCTTCATAATAATTGTGCTTGGAAATAACTCGTATTGACATATGCATATAGCACTATCTATTAAAAATATGCAAAAACACATCATACATATATAATTTGTCTCTATAGTAGAGGTAAAACTATACAGCAACTGAATATTACGCGTCATCGTTTAGAATTTAAAGTTATTTTTAGTTGAGATGTTGCTTATCCATTCGCTCAGAATAGAGAGCGAATACTTTTGAAAATTAAACATAAGAAATATTGGAACATTGGAAACATAGGAAACACATTGGAAGCGTAGCCTTGCGAGTTTATTTCATTGCGAGTGTAGATTCTCGATGTTTCGGAATATTCGGAAAGCAGCTTCAATACAATAAGCAAACTCATATAAGAGACGACCCCACAAAATAGAAAACAATAGGAACATTGTTCCTAGTGACAAAGTCACTGCACTGAGCGCACACACCGAATCGACGAATGAGGGAGAATATAAAACAGAGTAGTTTAGCTTCGAGTAGTTTCTCGATATTTCGAAATGTTTCGGAGAGAACTTTCCATTGAACAGCCAGCGCATATAAATAGCCGTGAGTTGGTTCTCTTAGTCATATATAAAAGATAAAGCGAACATACAACATCAGAAGAGATTGATTATTTTGAAACAATTATTCACGAAATAAAGCATTTGAATAAGTTAAAAATTGAGAATTAAGATTTTTACGAAGTAAAGCATTTGAACAAGAATTTAAAATTGAGAATTAAGATAAAAACAAAGAAAAATGCCTGCTATTGGAATTGATTTGGGTACAACATATTCGTGCGTTGGAGTCTTCCAGCACGGAAAGGTTGAAATAATAGCCAACGACCAAGGAAACAGAACAACTCCTAGCTATGTTGCGTTTACGGATACAGAACGACTTCTTGGAGATGCAGCCAAAAACCAGGTTGCAATGAATCCGAAGAATACAATTTTCGATGCAAAACGGTTAATTGGCAGAAAGTATGATGATCCAAAGATCCAGGAAGATGTTAAACATTGGCCATTCACAGTGGTTAGCGAAAATGGAAAGCCAAAACTAGTTGCCGAATTCAAAGGTGAACGGAAGCGTTTTGCACCAGAGGAAATTAGTTCAATGATCCTCACCAAAATGAAGGAAACAGCCGAGGCCTATTTGGGTGAAACAGTTACCGATGCTGTAGTAACAGTTCCAGCATACTTTAATGATTCTCAGCGACAAGCAACCAAAGATGCTGGTGCAATAGCTGGACTAAATGTATTAAGAATAATTAACGAGCCAACTGCAGCAGCTCTTGCCTATGGTCTCGACAAGAATCTTAAAGGAGAACGTAATGTTTTAATATTTGATTTGGGTGGTGGCACCTTCGACGTATCAATATTAACAATTGACGAAGGCTCACTATTCGAGGTAAGGGCCACAGCTGGAGATACACATTTGGGTGGTGAAGATTTCGATAACAGACTTGTATCACATTTGGCCGATGAATTCAGGAGGAAATTCAAAAAGGATATACGCTTAAATCCTCGAGCATTGCGTCGGTTAAGAACTGCAGCGGAACGTGCCAAACGAACTCTTTCCTCAAGTACTGAGGCAACTATTGAAATCGATGCATTATTGGAGGGTACTGATTTCTACACGAAAGTATCGAGGGCACGTTTCGAAGAACTCTGCTCTGATTTATTCCGAGCAACATTGATGCCGGTTGAAAAAGCCCTTAATGATGCAAAAATGGATAAAAATCAAATACATGATATTGTTATGGTTGGTGGATCGACAAGAATTCCAAAAGTGCAAAACTTACTGCAAAATTACTTCTGTGGAAAGTCGTTGAACTTGTCCATAAATCCAGATGAGGCAGTTGCCTATGGAGCAGCAATTCAGGCAGCAATCCTCAGTGGTGACAAGAGCTCAAAGATTCAGGACGTGTTGTTAGTTGATGTTGCACCATTGTCAATGGGTATTGAGACAGCTGGAGGTGTAATGACGAAAATAATTTCTAGAAATTCCCGAATACCGTGCAAACAAACGCAAACATTTTCCACATATTCCGATAATCAACCGGCTGTTACAATTCAAGTATTTGAAGGTGAAAGGGCTATGACCAAAGATAATAATTTGCTCGGTAATTTTGATCTGTCTGGAATTCCACCAGCGCCTCGAGGAGTACCAAAAATTGAAGTCACATTCGATTTAGACGCAAACGGCATTCTCAATGTATCCGCCAAGGAAATGGGTACCGGAAACGCCAAAAATATAACAATTAAAAACGACAAAGGACGTCTTTCACAAGCTGAAATCGATAGAATGTTAGCAGAAGCAGAACGATATCAAGAAGAGGATGAAAAACAACGTCAGAAAATCTCAGCCAGAAATAGTCTCGAAGGCTATTTATTTAGTGTAAAACAAGCTATAGAGGATGGTGGAAACAAAATCAGCGAATCTGATAAGAGCACTGTTCTGAATAAGTGTGAAGAAACAATGAAATGGTTGGACGCAAACAGTTTAGCTGAAAAAGATGAATACGAGCATAAAATGCAAGAACTGACTAAGATCTGCAGTCCAATTATGACGAAGATCCATAGTGGTGGTCAAAGTAGTTGTGGCCAACAAGCTGGAGGATTTGGAAGAAACCAATCATCAGGACCGACAGTCGAAGAAGTTGATTAAATTAATCTGAATATTTAGTTAGAATATTTTAATTTATTTAATTTAAACAATGTACATAACTTTTAAAGGAAAATATTTCCAGATTTATGTATTACTATTTATAAGTTCATTTTAAGTATGCATTATTGTATAAAAATTTGAAGACTGATAATAAATCGAATTTTGTTAATAATAAAAATGAAATGTGCGTTTCAAATCAATTTTCGTTCAAAACATATTTCCATCGTTGGAATGTTCGTTAAAATATTCGCTATTATCATTGTTTGTGAAAGCTTTTTATTTGAAATGAACAAATTAATAAGTCAGCATAAGAAAAATATTTATTCAAGTGAAATTCAAATATTGCAAAAATTTACTCGATAAATAAATAAATAGTTATCTGATTTGTGGGTCGTAAAGTAAATTTAAGATATCGATAAAATGTTTATTTTGCACGGTTTTGCTATTATTCATAAAAAGCAATATTCAAATGGTTGCTATGAGACTTCTTTGCAGGACTTGATTTTTTGGGGGTAATTTTTTAATGATTTTTCTCATAGTTCAGGCTGGCATTTGACAATTGCCTGTCGGATGTTGGTTTTTTGAGGATTATCTGCATAAACACAATTCTTTTCGTAATCTTTTAAAAAGTCGAAATACACATAATATCAAAATTTTTAATGTTGTTAGATTTGTGGCACTGTTTTGTTGAAACTACACACGGTCCAGATTAAAATCATATTCAAATCAAAAGTATTCGGTTTTGATACGGCTTATGGGCTTATAATAAGCTTAGAATTGACTGTCCATAGAATTGTCCGTCCCATATTTTTGCATTTACGAAAAAGAAATACAGGCCAATGGCACCTTCAGATACAATGGCTTTTTCACAGTCACTTGTATGTTTTCAGAGTCTCAGATACAATAATTTTGTCACAATCAATAAATTAGTCTCATCCCTGAAGAATTTTTTTGTTCAAAAAGTTGCTACTATCAATAGTTATAACATCAATAACATCAAATGGCAAACTTTTGGCTGTAAAATGTTTTTCTTAAATAATATTTATAATTAACATCTATCAAATTACATTGCTGTACTTTCCAAATGGTAAGATGGATAATTCTATATAGTTTTGTGATTGATATTTTACAGTAAATTTTTCAATATGTAGTATGGTATATAAAAGCCTTATTTTGTCTGTTATAAGACTTTCAGTTTTATGATTTCTTTTGAAAAAACTATTCAAGATAGATTTATTTGAGTCAATTAGAATGCAAGAAAAATTGTTCCAAACAAAATTTGAATTTTTAAGATATCATCTGCTAAAGGGTCATTTTTTTAAATGTTCTTAATTTAAACAAAAACTTAAAAAAATTAGAGAAAAATTATAAGATAAAAGAATATTTGTATTCAAAAGATTTATTCAATGATTATTTATGAAGATAGATTTTGACGTTGTCAAGATATATGCATATATAAGGGAAGATTCGATTGAACAAGGTATACGTGTACGTATACCTTGTTCAATCGAATGTTCCCTAATTTTCTACTATTTTCTCACTACTTAAAGCAATAATAATATTATAATTAAACGGGAAATAGACAATTTTTAGAGTACTATTTAAATAACAATGCTGCTATTGGAATTATGATTTTTTTTTTCAAATGGACAACATAAAAAGTTGTACATTTTATTGGTCGATATTTACATTCTATTATTTTGAATTAAAAATGAAAGCAATATTCTCACATTGTTTTTATTATTATTAAATCATTTTACCATTTTCACTGTAAATTATTTTAATTATAATAAAAATAATATGCTACGATTAGTATGTTTAATTCCTATACTATATAATAGAAAATCCATTAGAGCCCCGATTTAACGAGAATTAACTCATGCGAACTTAAAATAAACAGTGGACTTTTTTTATTTCAATTACAACTTCATTGATTAGAAATATATTCTATATATAAATTCATAGAAATAAGTAAATTCACCAAAAAAGTTCTAGAAGTTTCGAGAATTTTCTCATTTGTTTGGAATTTTTTTAACTTTTGTTTTATGTCGTTATTATTTAAAGTTGAATAAAATGCAGAAAATATTTCAAAAAACTCAAAAAATGTTATGTTTCCCGTTTAATCATAATAAATTATTATTGCTTTTAGTAGTGAGAAAATACTAGAAAATTCGGGAACATTCGATTGAACAAGGTATACATATTGTGAGTGAACCCCTCTAAAATAAAAACATAAGAAATATTGGAACATTGGAAACATAGGAGAAGCACTACGAGTATAAAATGAATCTTTATTTCATTGCCAGTGAATATTCTCGATATTTCGAAAAGTTTCGTAGAGAAGTTTCAACACAGTAAGCAAACTCATATAAGAGACGACCCCACAAAATAGAAAACAATAGGAACATCGAGAACTAAGTCACTGCACTGAACGCACACACCGAATCGACGAATGAGCGAGAATATAAAACAGATGTTTATTTAGCTTCGAGTAGTTTCTCGATATTTCGAAATGTTTCGGAGAGAAGTTTCGATTGAACAGCCAGCGCATATAAATAGCCGTGAGTTGGCTCTCTTAGGCATATGTAAAAGATAAAGCGAACATACAACATAAGAAGAGTATTTGATTATTTTGAAACAATTATTGACGAAGTAAAGCATTTGAACAAGTTTAAAATTGAGAATTAAGATTTTCACGAAAGTAAATCATTTGAACAAGAATTTAAAATTGAGAATTAAGATAAAAACAAAGAAAAATGCCTGCTATTGGAATTGATTTGGGTACAACATATTCGTGCGTTGGAGTCTTCCAGCACGGAAAGGTTGAAATAATAGCCAACGATCAAGGAAACAGAACAACTCCTAGCTATGTTGCGTTTACGGATACAGAACGACTTCTTGGAGATGCAGCCAAAAACCAGGTTGCAATGAATCCGAAGAATACAATTTTCGATGCAAAACGGTTAATTGGCAGAAAGTATGATGATCCAAAGATCCAGGAGGATGTGAAACATTGGCCATTCACAGTGGTTAGCGAAAATGGAAAGCCAAAACTAGTTGCCGAATTCAAAGGTGAACGGAAGCGTTTTGCACCAGAGGAAATTAGTTCAATGATCCTCACCAAAATGAAGGAAACAGCCGAGGCCTATTTGGGTGAAACAGTTACCGATGCTGTAGTAACAGTTCCAGCATACTTTAATGATTCTCAGCGACAAGCAACCAAAGATGCTGGTGCAATAGCTGGACTAAATGTATTAAGAATCATTAACGAGCCAACAGCAGCAGCTCTTGCCTATGGCCTCGACAAGAATCTTAAAGGAGAACGTAATGTTTTGATATTTGATTTGGGTGGTGGCACCTTCGACGTATCAATATTAACAATTGACGAAGGCTCACTATTCGAGGTAAGGGCCACAGCTGGAGATACCCATTTGGGTGGTGAAGATTTCGATAACAGACTCGTATCACATTTGGCCGATGAATTCAGGAGGAAATTCAAAAAGGATATACGCTCAAATCCTCGAGCATTGCGTCGGTTAAGAACTGCAGCGGAACGTGCCAAACGAACTCTATCCTCAAGTACTGAGGCAACTATTGAAATCGATGCATTATTGGAGGGTACTGATTTCTACACGAAAGTATCGAGGGCACGTTTCGAAGAACTCTGCTCTGATTTATTCCGAGCAACATTGATGCCGGTTGAAAAAGCCCTTAATGATGCAAAAATGGATAAAAATCAAATACATGATATTGTTATGGTTGGTGGATCGACAAGAATTCCAAAAGTTCAAAACTTACTGCAAAATTACTTCTGTGGAAAGTCGTTGAACTTGTCCATAAATCCAGATGAGGCAGTTGCCTATGGAGCAGCAATTCAGGCAGCTATCCTCAGTGGTGACAAGAGCTCAAAGATTCAGGACGTGTTGTTAGTTGATGTTGCACCATTGTCAATGGGTATTGAGACAGCTGGAGGTGTAATGACGAAAATAATTTCTAGAAATTCCCGAATACCGTGCAAACAAACGCAAACATTTTCCACATATTCCGATAATCAACCGGCTGTTACAATTCAAGTATTTGAAGGTGAAAGGGCTATGACCAAAGATAATAATTTGCTCGGTAATTTTGATCTGTCTGGAATTCCACCAGCGCCTCGAGGAGTACCAAAAATTGAAGTCACATTCGATTTAGACGCAAACGGCATTCTCAATGTATCCGCCAAGGAAATGGGTACCGGAAACGCCAAAAATATAACAATTAAAAACGACAAAGGACGTCTTTCGCAAGCTGAAATCGATAGAATGTTAGCAGAAGCAGAACGATATCAAGAAGAGGATGAAAAACAACGTCAGAAAATCTCAGCCAGAAATAGTCTTGAAGGCTATTTATTTAGTGTAAAACAAGCTATAGAGGATGGTGGAAACAAAATCAGCGAATCTGATAAGAGCACTGTTCTGAATAAGTGTGAAGAAACAATGAAATGGTTGGACGCAAACAGTTTAGCTGAAAAAGATGAATACGAGCACAAAATGCAAGAACTGACCAAAATCTGCAGTCCAATTATGACAAAGATCCATAGTGGTGGTCAAAGTAGTTGTGGCCAACAAGCTGGAGGATTTGGAAGAAACCAATCATCAGGACCGACAGTCGAAGAAGTTGATTAAATTAATCTGAATATTAAGTTAGAATTTTTTAATTTATTTAATTTAAACAATGTACATAACTTTTAAAGGAAAATATTTCCAATTTATGTATTACTATTTATAACTTCATTTTAAGTATAAACTATTGTATAAAAATTTGAAGACTGATAATAAATTGAATTTTGTTTGTAATAAAAATGAAATGTGCGTTTCAAATCAATTTTCGTTCAAAACATATTTTCATCGTTCAAATATTCGCTATTATCATCGTTGGTAAAATCTTTTATTATTTCCCACAAGCGTAGTACTATTTGAAAAGTGTTTATGTACATAAAATATAATAAAGAAATTCAAATAATTCAACGATTGTAGAACATAAAATTTTATCAATCACAAATTGGGTAACTCTTTATCGAAAATTACAACAGCAAAAATTAACTATCTTTAAATTGTTAAAAGATCTTTTTTAAAAATATTTACTATTAAAATCAAAATTCTGTTTTATTTTAAAAATATTATGAATTAAAATTTAATCGAATACAACTTTTTTATTATGTACACGTATATGTTTATATTTAAACATAAATATTATTTTAATAAGATTTATTTGTGAATATTCTTGTTTGAATGCAAAGGATTACTTAAGTAAATAATATTTCTAGTATATGTATTTGATTTTAAATATTAAATGATGTTATTAAAAAATACAATAATATCCAAATAGAATATCTGCATTAATATTAACAATAATACAATATATGGTTATTTAAATTTTTCAATTTTGAATCGAATATGCTCAGCAATGAAACAAAATAAACTGAGTATAATTCCGACTGTAAATATATTTATAATCAATTGTAAATGGTTAGAATTTAATGGTGATGTAAACTCTTCATTGATAACAAAAGAATGGATTAGTCCAGCTTGTTGAGCTTCACCGTGGGCATCTTTTTTCCATTTAAAATATAAACCATTTTGATATATTTGCATTAAATAATAATTAAATATATCATAAAATGGTGAACCTTCGACGATTGGAAACGCCATAGGTCTATTACCGAAACATGTAGTTGTCACTCGAAAAAGTGGTCTGGGAAGTAACTCTTGTGGTTGTAGAAGAAATTGAGCTTTATCAGACGGCACCAAGTATCCATAGGTGGTATTTAGAGAATTCCTATGAGCAATGAAAATGTTAATATTTACTCCCATAATAAGATCTTTGAAAGCCTGTGGAATGCCCTCCACTGACATTAAATGGGGAACTTCATAGTCGGTCAGCATTATTGGAGTTCCTTTGTTAATAATTTGTTCGATTGTATCAACTTGATCTTCATAAATAGGAGTAGTTAGAAACATTGTTAAAAATGTCAAATATAAATTGCATAGAATAAAACCAAATATAGTTAAAGGACCAAATATTACTATTTGTTTCCATGACCATGTTACTCCCATTTGTGAGAATGGTAAAAATAGTATTGTTTCAACACTCCTTGATAGTGCTAAGCCGAACTCAAATTTTCCTCGTTGAAGAAACTCAACAATTAATAATATAGTACCGATATAGAAAAATCCGAAAATAATAGCATACCAAACTTCCGTTTGAAATGGCAACAGCAAATATCGAAATGGTGGGACTTTGTCAGCAGCTGGCATCATGACACACCAATCGACTTGGGCACAGGTATAGCTTAAAGTGCAGTGTTCAGAAAATACAAGCGGAGCAACATGAATGCTTATATTAATAGACTTTTCCTTTATTAACCCATATACTCTTTCCATATTTATATGATTCGTATTATTTTCCATTGCGATAAAACCAAATGTAGCATTATATTTTTCCAGAAATGTCATAAATAAATGTCCGTCGAATCCTCCCAACATTGATCTTCCTTGTCGATTAGTATATCTGATTACACGTGGTGTATCGATTCCAAGCGCCGTTGTCACCTTATATCCTTTAAAATTATATAAATTATTTCCATAATACTTATCAATTGTATTATTTGTAATATTGATTAAATGAAGAGTCGGAAACGGCGAATAACTAAATACACGAAAAGATCCTTTCAGTTGACTTTGGAAGAATGTAATTGCATTTATCATTCCTTTTTCCCAACACATTTTAAACAGAATTTGTAGATTTTTTTCTGGTTGGCGAACTATGTCAACAAAAACAAATAATATATTTGATTGGTGCATGCATTTCAGATACATGGTGATAATGTTGAAAATGTTTTCATACTGTAGCGAATTAATAATTACAATTGCAAGGATCTGATTATTGAAATGAGTTTTTAGCTTTACTCCGATATATTTGTCCTTAAATATCATCAATGGAACAAACCATTTTACTGATATATCCTTTGTAAAATCATTAACCAATTTTTCACTATTATTGCCTGAGGTTAAAAATATTGCTAAAGTTTCATATTTATATCTTTGTTGCAGTTCAATAGCCAAATCTACTAATTCACAACTATCTGATTCACTATATGAATATAATCCGAAGAACAAAAGAGTTACTAAAGTAATGGTACCGAAAGAAACCATATCGAATAGTCCACAAATGTACTAATAACTGAATAGTAAAATTTAAAAATTAGATTATTTAACTTATATTCGTAGCTAAGAAATAGGATACATATAAAAATATGTTTTGTATTATAAATATTTAATAAGGATCCATATAGAAATAAGTAATTAATCAAGTATACCATAAGTTTGATGAATTAATTAAATTCGAAGAAGTATATTATTACTCGGATGTGTTAGCTGTATTATTAACTGTAGTTTTTTATTATTAATTTAATAATAGTTGTGCATCTGCAAATAGTGGATTTGAATTATTGGGTGCTGCAAATACGCACGGATATGACTGGTATTATATTTGTTTCCGACCGAATTCATTCCTTCAAAGGGAGAGTGTAAATATACAATTATGCCTTTCTCATTGTATTTATATAGGCGTATCTTAAAGCAATATATACATAAGCCTTACGTGGGATCAAAATTTGTGAGTTGTCAATTTTTAATATAATTTATGTAACATTTAATAAAAAATAGAACACATAAAAAGAATAAACAGCCAGTGCCGAAATAGTAGGAGAGGATAATATGCAGAATTTCCATATAATTAGACACCAAATAATTCAGTTCTTCAAAAGGGGGAACCCCAATAATACAGTATTGTACAAAAGAAAAGTACCCAAAAATTGTTATATTTCTTATTATCTATAAATTTTGATATTACTTTAATAACTTTTTGTTTTATATAAAAAAAAGTTTATTTAAATTTATCTAGAAGCCCACTTATTTTTATTTGCTCCTGATTGAATTGATTTATTGATAAACACGTTTTTGTATTTGAAATTTTTATATATAATATTGTATTAAATAATATTGAAAATATTTGCAATTACGTGTATACTTAATTATAAAAATGAAACTCTAATAATTTATCTGTATCTGTAAACTCGATCAAATTATTTTGATTGTTCAATTAGAATCAAATACGCCAGTTGAAAATGAATTTCAGTAAAAAGTACTTTCTAAGCACTTTGACATATTTAAATGCCAAGAAAGAATTCTATATTATAATAAAGAAGAAGAGTGACAGTAGAAATTTGGTTTCCATGGTTACAGAAAAATAATTAAACGTTCTTGTTTAATTTTCGTCCGTTGGTTTGAGGAGATTTTTTGTTCTAGATTTTTTGTATCAAAAATATATTATTTCGTGTTTATGTGTATGCATATATTTTAAAAATGATTTTGAGAAGCGAATATATTTCGGTATTTAAAATTGATGGCGAACCAATAATACCTCCATTGGTATGCAATTTTAAGTGCAAATTTAAAGAATACAGTTATAAAAATTTTCTTAATTTTTTTAATTTCTAGATGACTAAAGAAAAACGTCATGAAATGTTAATATATAAAAAGCAAGCTATGGCCTTAGAAAAAGTACTAAAAGTGAAGGGATCTCGAAAAAGTTTCTTCGAACAAAATATTGCAATGCCTTCAAAGTTATCTGTTAATATTGTCAATCAGAATAAGTCGACAATAAGTCGAAGTACATCAATGCCTTTCTGCCGAAAAATATGTAGTCCACAAATAAGTCCAGTTCTTGAGAAATCAGATACATTTATTTATGATATAAAGAATAATACAGTGATAATTCCACAAGTTGTTAGGACTGAGAATGAGGGACTACAAAGTCGAAAGTCAAGCAGTGACAGCAGTTATCGAACTGTAATTGACAGTAGACATGATAAAATTATTCAAGAAAATTGCAGAACTGAAATTTTACCGAACATTCAACCGCTGATGAATAAAAATATAATTGCTGCTAATAATAATGTTAGTCAAGGCAGTTCCAATAAAGAAAATATTAAATGCTATTCGTCAGATATTAACAAAAGTGCCACAATTGATTCGAACAGAAATATTCAAATGTCTGCGAGAAAATCTTGTACATCACCCGTGAGACCGAATTCGAACGTTTCCGAATTAGATAAAACGCGACAAAAGTTTGAGGATTTAAGTTCATGTATGTCAAAACCAAAATCAATTACTTCGCCTGAAATCCCCGAAAGCATAAAAAAAACTACTGCTTTTAAATCGACAGAAACTTTGTCAAGAAAATTTATTGAAAAATGCGAAGAAAATGCCATTGATGTTCAAGAAACACCTAAATTAATACGATCGAATTCATTTACACTCGAACATCCGAGTCCAGTCTTACTTAAGCATTTGTCGAAAAATCGGTCTCAGAACTTTAAATCTGCAGAACATTTGGTTGATTATGAAGCCTTGAATATTTGTCAACAAAATAAAACTATTCCTAATATCATTGTAAAACCAGTTAAGAAAATTGATCAAAACAATATGGATGAGAGTAAAGAAATATCTTCACGAAATATCGCCACACTTGTAACAAATAGCACATTATTTAAAAATAGAAAAAGTCCTTATGAGATTAAATTAATTAACAAAACAAAAATTCTGAAGAAAACAAAAAATCCAATAAAAAAAGTAAATTCAACAATTACGATTAAGGCAAAACCACAAGTTGTAGCAGGAATAGTATCTAAACCGCTAGTTTGTATTGATAATTCTAAAGGAAGACCGAAAAAAAATGCCGAAAATATTGAAAAATTATATAAAACTATTGAGAATCAGCATCGAAATAAATTTTTTGATTTAATGAAGCAACAACAAGAAGAACAAAAGCGTATGCAGGAGTCCTTTGAGCGACAACAAAAAATGCTCATTCAACAACTAAATGCTGATATATCCAATTTAAATTTTGCAACACGAACAAACCCGTTAATAAAAGTGGAAAGTACAGCTTCAAACGATGGTACCTCAACTCGAACCTGTTCCCCAACAATTCCAATACAGCCTCCTAATATTACTAATACTCGGAATCCTCCTATGGATCCACTAGCAAATGCTCTATTACAAAATTATTTACTATCAGCGAGACAATCTTATGTAGTCAGCGATAACAGTTCTATACAAAGTAAGAGTCCGCAATGCTCTAGGCGACTTTTTAACAACAGAAACGACAGTCCTCCTGATGAAGTTGATGACAATGATAATACAACTACAGATAACTCTATTGATATTCAAAATGAAACTCGACAATTTTTTATAAATAATCGTAAAGTAAGTTTCGAATGACGCTTGTAAAGAGTGCGTTTTTAAGTGTGCTCTGCGCTACAAATATTTAATCTAGATATTCTAATTGATTGTCTCTTTACTAATAATATTGTATATTTTGTAAATAATAATGAACTTATAAATACTTTTGTAAAATAGATTCAATTGTAGTATTTCATTACTAACATTTCCTTCTGTTAACATAAAACAAGCTGTGTCTGTGTGTGTTCTGCTTTTGATATATTTTTGGTTTTTAATAATATCTTTGATTATGAGTATCTATGGAAAAGAGGAAAGAGGATCATCTGAACTCAAGTTAATTTAAGTATCTGTTAGAGCTATTTGGGAATACGGAACATTCAGAAGTTTTTTTTAAAAATATTAATATGCTAATGGGTAGCTTTTTGTTCGGTTTGTATGCCTATAAATTTTTTTCATTAAACACTGTAAACTAAAAATATTTTAAAATAAAATAAATAAACTTTTGAGTGTATTTTTAATATATGCCGCTACTAATACTGTTTGTACGGAAAATATTGTTCAATATATTTTATGAGGTAATTACTGTCCTATAATGAATGTCTCTAGAAAAAAAATTCATTTTCATATTCATCTGAAATTTACAATAAATTATAGTCGGAATAAATATATAATAATTTTCGGATATTTATGAATTCAGTTTTTAACAATTCGTATTTTATTTATAGATTCAAGCAGCAACAATAATTAATTCTTATTCGAGAGGCTATTTAGTTCGGCGTTTGTTTAAAACAGACTATGTTCAGAGAATTGTTCAGACTATTCGGGATACGCTTCTATTCGTGCTAGATTTACACGATGAATCTGAAAATGATGAAAGTGAAGAAAATTTCAATCTTAAAGTACGCCTTTTACAGCAAGTAAGTTTTTCGTTAATAATTATTTGGAACAGCATCTAATAATTTTGTTCTGAAACTTTCTAGCTAACATCGGCCAGCCATACATTACATAATATATTTTGTGAATTAAATACGCATGAGCGCATGTCGTTAATTGCTAAAGACAGAGCCTATGTAAAGGCAAAAACACAAAATCGACAAAATTTGAATACACCTAAGTAAGATAAATTAATTTTTGTTTTTGAATTTATTATATATATTATTATTATTTTTTTTAAATTTCAGTGAAAGCAAAAGAAACACTCCGTGAAAGTATTGCGTGAAAATAAGAAATCTTTTTATTTTACAATTTAAGAAATTTTGTCACCAAAGAGAGCTTAAATGCTGAAAATTACAGAAAAATATAGTTTTAAACTACTATTGCCACTTTATTATTTTTATAAAAACTTATACAATAAATATATAATTTTTGAAAATTTGAATGATTTATTTTTACGTGGTGGTACATAATTGTTGACGGTTTGACTTAGGATATATGCGTTTAGTACCTAGGGCAATATGTGACTTCAGATGGAGAGGTTCCGTTGTGCTTGAATCTATTTCGTTCAATTTCTTGTACTCTTTTACTGCTTTTATTATAGGATACAATGGTTGATCTCTTTTTGTCGCTTCGTCTATTAGGTTTTTTGCACAAGAAAATTATTTACGATCTTCTTCGCTTTTATCATTATGGAAGTTGGTGCAAGCTATATCAAGTTTTCGTTCATTCTCCATTGCAGCAATTCTCTCACGTTTCTGTTGTTCTAATATTGTACGAATTTCAGAAGCTCTGTTTAATTTTTCCTTCTTTTTATATATGGCGTATTCACGATTAATTTCATCATTCTTCAAACGATTTGCGATCCCATAACGAATCTCCTCTAGCTCACGGGCCTTTGCAGTTCGAAAATCTTCAATATCTTTCTGCCGTTGTTGTATACGATCCTGTCGAAGTTGTTTGATCATTTCACGACGCTTTTCATCTTCTCTTCCAAAATCGTTACAATACTTGGTATTATTTTTCGTTTCAGTTATTTTCAAGTCTTCTAATCTATTACTTTCAAAGATTGATAGTTTTTTCGCGTTATTTTCACGATTAAGATCTGCTATCTTTTGCCTTTCCTTCAGTTTCGCTTTTCTGATATCTGTTATAATATTTTTACCTTTAGAATATATTTTTATAATTTCTTCATTGATGTCATCTTCCATTTTTTCACCTGAAAATATTTTCCATTAATAAGTTTTAATATAAAATCTGCTTTTATTATTACGTAAACGTTTTTGTTCTGCCATCCGCACTGCTTCGACAGCAGTTTCTCTGAGTGTGTCCTTCATAAGGATTATTTTATTATCATTTTGCTGAAGCATATCTCTTGTTTTCTTAAATTCTTTCTCACAATATAATTTTTCAGCTTCTATATTGGATTTCTTATCCTGCAATTTCTGACGATTTTTTTCTTGAGCATCAGCTAAAACCTGCCTTTTATATTCGTTATTGCGCTTTTTGGTTTCTAGCATTTTCCGTTGTTGATCAAATATCCACGCTTCAGATTGCATTTGAAAATCTTTGATTTCGTCCAAAACCTTTTGTTTTTTCATTTTATTATTTTCTGCATTAATTTCTCTTTGCGATTTCTGACAACGAAGGACTTCACTTAAAAGAGCTGCACTCTGTAATTCGATTTGACTATCATTTTTCCGTTCGATTAATTTTTGAACTCGTTGTATTTTCTCTTGTCTCAATTTTTTTTCTTCTAACGTAATCCCTTTTATAGTGTTTTCACAATCAATAATTGTATGCGAGGAGTTTCCGTTTTGATTTTCATATTTGTTTTTATCGTTTATATTAGGTAGTTTTTCAGTTTGATTTGCAACTATTTGATTAAGTTTATTTTCAATTTGAAGCTTATTGATTTCACTTTGATTTTTTTTTTTAAGAATTGAATTCCATTTTTCTGAACTAATAGTAACATATCTTCCAAAGCTGTTCTTACTAATTTGCACATCGTTTGGATTCAACCATGTACTAGCCTCCATATTACCAGATCTTGAACTAAAATTTGATGACAATCCAAATAAATAAATAACTTTAATAGCTCCACGTTCTTTGAATAGACTTTCATGAAGGCAAAACGATTGACAACAGCAAAGGTTGCTATGCAGCCACGAAAATTCTACCTCAATATTCCATTAATTAAAAAAGTCACTTCGATTAGTTGAAGTTGGTAAATAGATTTAAAAAGTAATTATTTAAATAATTTAAGGAAAATATACTTTTGTTTCTAATACAAAAATTATGTTTTCCTATAATTATGTGGAATAATCAAAACTAAAATCAAAATAAAAGTCAAGGTAAAATTTTTTTATTGTGAAAAAACAAAACAATGATTATTTTTGGTCCTGGAATTGAAGATTTTAATCCGAGGGTTTCCATGACCCATAATTTGTAAACTTGATAATGTCAATTGGCATCCAAGAAAATACGAAACGTTCACTTGACTATATTTTTAATTCTTATACTGAATTACTAATTTATTAATTTCAAATATAAAATGTTCACCAAAAGTACAACGCTTGTGGAAAATAATAAAAGATTTTACCAACGATGATAATAGCGAATATTTTAACGATTAAAATATGTTTTGAACGAAAATTGGTTTAAAAAACAAAAATTTTATTCATTTTTATAAAAAAAACAAAATTCAATTTATTATCAGTCTTCAATTTTTATACAATAGTTTATACTTAAATTGAACTAATAAATAGTAATACATAAATCTGGAATTATTTTCCTATAAAAGTTATGTACATTATTTAAATTAAATTAATTAAAATATTCTAACTAAATATTCATATTCATTTAATCAACTTCTTCGACTGTCGGTCCTGATGATTGGTTTCTTCCAAATCCTCCAGCTTGTTGCCCACAACTACTTTGACCACCACTATGGATCTTTGTCATAATTGGACTGCAGATTTTGGTCAGTTCTTGCATTTTGTGCTCGTATTCATCTTTTTCAGCTAAACTGTTTGCGTCCAACCATTTCATTGTTTCTTCACACTTATTCAGAACAGTGCTCTTATCAGATTCGCTGATTTTGTTTCCACCATCCTCTATAGCTTGTTTTACACTGAATAAATAGCCTTCAAGACTATTTCTGGCTGAGATTTTCTGACGTTGTTTTTCATCCTCTTCTTGATATCGTTCTGCTTCTGCTAACATTCTATCGATTTCAGCTTGTGAAAGACGTCCTTTGTCGTTTTTAATTGTTATATTTTTGGCATTTCCGGTACCCATTTCTTTGGCGGATACATTGAGAATGCCGTTTGCGTCTAAATCGAATGTGACTTCAATTTTTGGTACTCCTCGAGGCGCTGGTGGAATTCCAGACAGATCAAAATTACCGAGCAAATTATTATCTTTGGTCATAGCCCTTTCACCTTCAAATACTTGAATTGTAACAGCCGGTTGATTATCGGAATATGTGGAAAATGTTTGCGTTTGTTTGCACGGTATTCGGGAATTTCTAGAAATTATTTTCGTCATTACACCTCCAGCTGTCTCAATACCCATTGACAATGGTGCAACATCAACTAACAACACGTCCTGAATCTTTGAGCTCTTGTCACCACTGAGGATAGCTGCCTGAATTGCTGCTCCATAGGCAACTGCCTCATCTGGATTTATGGACAAGTTCAACGACTTTCCACAGAAGTAATTTTGCAGTAAGTTTTGAACTTTTGGAATTCTTGTTGATCCACCAACCATAACAATATCATGTATTTGATTTTTATCCATTTTTGCATCATTAAGGGCTTTTTCAACCGGCATCAATGTTGCTCGGAATAAATCAGAGCAGAGTTCTTCGAAACGTGCCCTCGATACTTTCGTGTAGAAATCAGTACCTTCCAATAATGCATCGATTTCAATAGTTGCCTCAGTACTTGAGGATAGAGTTCGTTTGGCACGTTCTGCTGCAGTTCTTAACCGACGCAATGCTCTAGGATTTGAGCGTATATCCTTTTTGAATTTCCTCCTGAATTCATCGGCCAAGTGTGATACGAGTCTGTTATCGAAATCTTCACCACCCAAATGTGTATCTCCAGCTGTGGCCCTTACCTCGAATAGTGAACCTTCGTCAATTGTTAATATTGATACATCGAAGGTGCCACCACCCAAATCAAATATCAAAACATTACGTTCTCCTTTAAGATTCTTGTCGAGTCCATAGGCAAGAGCTGCTGCTGTTGGCTCGTTAATTATTCTTAATACATTTAGTCCAGCTATTGCACCAGCATCTTTGGTTGCTTGTCGCTGAGAATCATTAAAGTATGCTGGAACTGTTACTACAGCATCGGTAACTGTTTCACCCAAATAGGCCTCGGCTGTTTCCTTCATTTTGGTGAGGATCATTGAACTAATTTCCTCTGGTGCAAAACGCTTCCGTTCACCTTTGAATTCGGCAACTAGTTTTGGCTTTCCATTTTCGCTAACCACTGTGAATGGCCAATGCTTCACATCCTCCTGGATCTTTTGATCATCGTACTTTCTGCCAATTAACCGTTTTGCATCGAAAATTGTATTCTTCGGATTCATTGCAACCTGGTTTTTGGCTGCATCTCCAAGAAGTCGTTCTGTATCCGTAAACGCAACATAGCTAGGAGTTGTTCTGTTTCCTTGATCGTTGGCTATTATTTCAACCTTTCCGTGCTGGAAGACTCCAACGCACGAATATGTTGTACCCAAATCAATTCCAATAGCAGGCATTTTTCTTTGTTTTTATCTTAATTCTCAATTTTAAATTCTTGTTCAAATGATTTACTTTCGTGAAAATATTAATTCTCAATTTTAAACTTGTTCAAATGCTTTACTTCGTGAATAATTGTTTCCAAATAATCAAACTCTTTCGAAGTAGTCTTTTCGATTTTTCTTCTAATGTTGTATGTTCGCTTTATCTTTTACATATGCCTAAGAAAACCAACTCACGGCTATTTATATGCGCTGGCTGTTCAATGGAAACTTCTCTCCGAAACATTTCGAAATATCGAGAAATTACTCGAAGCAAAATAAACATCTGTTTTATATTCTCGCTCATTCGTCGATTCGGTGTGTGCGCTCAATGCAGTGACTTTGTTCTCGATGTTCCTATTGTTTTCTATTTTGTGGGGTCGTCTCTTATACGAGTTTGCTTACTGTATTGAAAATTCTCTACGAAACTTTTCGAAATATCGAGAAACTTCACTCGCAATGAAATAAACATTCATTCTATACTCGCAAGGCTATGGTTCCGAAGAGTTTCTCTGTTTCCAATGTTCCAATATTTCTTATGTTTTTATTTTAGAGAGGGGTTCACTCACAATATGTATACCTTGTTTAATCGAATGTTCCCGAATTTTCTAGTATTTTCTCACTACTAAAAGCAATAATAATTTATTATGATTAAACGGGAAACATAACATTTTTTGAGTTATTTGAAATATTTTCTGCATTTTATTCAACTTTAAATAATAAAGACATAAAACAAAAGTTAAAAAAGTTCAAATAAAAATTCAAAACAAATGAGAAAATTCTCGAAACTTCTAGAACTTTTTTTGTTGAATTTACTTATTTCTATGAATTTATATATAGAATATATTTCTAATCAATGAAGTTGTAATTGAAATAAAAAAAGTTCACTGTTTATTTTAAGTTCGCATGAGTTAATCCTCATTAAATCGGGTCTCTAATGGATTTTCTATTATATAGTATAGGAATTAAACATACTAATCGTAGCATATTATTTTTATTATAATTAAAATAATTTACAGTGAAAATGGTAAAATGATTTAATAATAATAAAAACAATGTGAGAATATTGCTTTCATTTTTAATTCAAAATAATAGAATGTAAATATCGATCAATAAAATGTACAACTTTTTATGTTGTCCATTTGAAAAAAAAAATCCTAATTCCAATAGCAGCATTGTTATTTAAATAGTACTCTAAAAATTGTCTATTTCCCGTTTAATTATAATATTATTATTGCTTTTAGTAGTGAGAAAATAGTAGAAAATTAGGGAACATTCGATTGAACAAGGTATACATACACGTACATATACCTTGTTCAATCGAATCTTCCCTTATATATGCATATATCTTGACAACGTCAAAATCTATCTTCATAAATAATCATTGAATAAATCTTTTGAATACAAATATTCTTTTATCTTATAATTTTTCTCTAATTTTTTTAGTTTTTGTTTAAATTGAGAAAATTTAAAAAAATGACCCTTTAGCAGATGATATCTTAAAAATTCAAACTTTGTTTGGAACAATTTTTCTTGCATTCTAATTGACTCAAATAAATCTATCCTAAATAGTTTTGTCAAAAGAAATCGTAAAACTGAAAGTCTTATAACAGACAAAATAAGGCTTTTATATACCATACTATATATTGAAAAATTTACTGTAAAATATCAATCACAAAACTATATAGAATTATCCATCTTACCATTTGGAAAGTACAGCAATGTAATTTGTTAGGTGTTAATTATAAATATTATTTAAGAAAAACATTTTACAGCCTAAAGTTTGCCATTTGATGTTATTGATGTTATAACTATTGATAGTAGCAACTTTTTGAACAAAAAAATTCTTCAGGGATGAGACTAATTTATTGATTGTGACAAAATTATTGTATCTGAGACTCTGTAAACATACAAGTGACTGTGAAAAAGCCATTGTATCTGAAGGTGCCATTGACCTGTATTTCTTTTTTGTAAATGCAAAAATATGGGACGGACAATTCTATGGACAGTCAATTCTAAGCTTATTATAAGCCCATAAGCCGTATCAAAACCGAATACTTTGGATTTGAACATGATTTTAATCTGGACCGTGTGTAGTTTCAACAAAACAGTGCCACAAATCTAACAACACTAAAAATTTTGATATTATGTGTATTTCGACTTTTTAAAAGATTACGAAAAGAATTGTGTTTATGCAGAAAATCCTCAAAAAATCAACATCCGGCCTGAACTATGCGAAAAATCATTAAAAATTACCCCCAAAAAATCAAGTCCTGCAAAGAAGTCTCATAGCAACCATTTGAATATTGCTTTTTATGAATAATAGCAAAACCGTGCAAAATAAACATTTTATCGATATCTTAAATTTACTTTACGACCCACAAATTAGATAGCTCTTTATTTATTTATCGAGTAAATTTTTGCAATATTTGAATTTCACTTGAATAAATATTTTTCTTATGCTGCCTTATTAATTTGTTCATTTCAAATAGAAAGCTTTCACAAACAATGATAATAGCGAATATTTTAACGAACATTCCAACGATGGAAATATGTTTTGAACGACAATTGATTTGAAACGCACATTTCATTTTTATTATTAACAAAATTCAATTTATTATCAGTCTTCAAATTTTTATACGATAATTCATACTTAAAATGAACTTATAAATAGTAATACATAAATCTGGAAATATTTTCCTTTAAAAATTATGTACATTGTTTAAATTAAACAAATTAAAATATTCAGATTAATTTAATCAACTTCTTCGACTGTCGGTCCTGATGATTGGTTTCTTCCAAATCCTCCAGCTTGTTGGCCACAACTACTTTGACCACCACTATGGATCTTCGTCATAATTGGACTGCAGATTTTGGTCAGTTCTTGCATTTTGTGCTCGTATTCATCTTTTTCAGCTAAACTGTTTGCGTCCAACCATTTCATTGTTTCTTCACACTTATTCAGAACAGTGCTCTTATCAGATTCGCTGATTTTGTTTCCACCATCCTCTATAGCTTGTTTTACACTAAATAAATAGCCTTCAAGACTATTTCTGGCTGAGATTTTCTGACGTTGTTTTTCATCCTCTTCTTGATATCGTTCTGCTTTTGCTAACATTCTATCGATTTCAGCTTGTGAAAGACGTCCTTTGTCGTTTTTAATTGTTATATTTTTGGCATTTCCGGTACCCATTTCTTTGGCGGATACATTGAGGATGCCGTTTGCGTCTAAATCGAATGTGACTTCAATTTTTGGTACTCCTCGAGGCGCTGGTGGAATTCCAGACAGATCAAAATTACCGAGCAAATTATTATCTTTGGTCATAGCCCTTTCACCTTCAAATACTTGAATTGTAACAGCCGGTTGATTATCGGAATATGTGGAAAATGTTTGCGTTTGTTTGCACGGTATTCGGGAATTTCTAGAAATTATTTTCGTCATTACACCTCCAGCTGTCTCAATACCCATTGACAATGGTGCAACATCAACTAACAACACGTCCTGAATCTTTGAGCTCTTGTCACCACTGAGGATAGCTGCCTGAATTGCTGCTCCATAAGCAACTGCCTCATCTGGATTTATGGACAGGTTCAACGACTTTCCACAGAAGTAATTTTGCAGTAAGTTTTGAACTTTTGGAATTCTTGTCGATCCACCAACCATAACAATATCATGTATTTGATTTTTATCCATTTTTGCATCATTAAGGGCTTTTTCAACCGGCATCAATGTTGCTCGAAATAAATCAGAGCAGAGTTCTTCGAAACGTGCCCTCGATACTTTCGTGTAGAAATCAGTACCTTCCAATAATGCATCGATTTCAATAGTTGCCTCAGTACTTGAGGATAGAGTTCGTTTGGCACGTTCTGCTGCAGTTCTTAACCGACGCAATGCTCGAGGATTTGAGCGTATATCCTTTTTGAATTTCCTCCTGAATTCATCGGCCAAGTGTGATACGAGTCTGTTATCGAAATCTTCACCACCCAAATGTGTATCTCCAGCTGTGGCCCTTACCTCGAATAGTGAGCCTTCGTCAATTGTTAATATTGATACGTCGAAGGTGCCACCACCCAAATCAAATATCAAAACATTACGTTCTCCTTTAAGATTCTTGTCGAGACCATAGGCAAGAGCTGCTGCTGTTGGCTCGTTAATTATTCTTAATACATTTAGTCCAGCTATTGCACCAGCATCTTTGGTTGCTTGTCGCTGAGAATCATTAAAGTATGCTGGAACTGTTACTACAGCATCGGTAACTGTTTCACCCAAATAGGCCTCGGCTGTTTCCTTCATTTTGGTGAGGATCATTGAACTAATTTCCTCTGGTGCAAAACGCTTCCGTTCACCTTTGAATTCGGCAACTAATTTTGGCTTTCCATTTTCGCTAACCACTGTGAATGGCCAATGCTTCACATCCTCCTGGATCTTTGGATCATCGTACTTTCTGCCAATTAACCGTTTTGCATCGAAAATTGTATTCTTCGGATTCATTGCAACCTGGTTTTTGGCTGCATCTCCAAGAAGTCGTTCTGTATCCGTAAACGCAACATAGCTAGGAGTTGTTCTGTTTCCTTGATCGTTGGCTATTATTTCAACCTTTCCGTGCTGGAAGACTCCAACGCACGAATATGTTGTTCCCAAATCAATTCCAATAGCAGGCATTTTTCTTTGTTTTTATCTTAATTCTCAATTTTAAATTCTTGTTCAAATGCTTTACTTCGTAAAAATCTTAATTCTCAATTTTTAACTTATTCAAATGCTTTATTTCGTGAATAATTGTTTCAAAATAATCAATCTCTTCTGATGTTATATGTTCGCTTTATCTTTTATATATGACTAAGAGAACCAACTCACGGCTATTTATATGCGCTGGCTGTTCAATGGAAACTTCTCTCCGAAACATTTCGAAATATCGAGAAACTACTCGAAGCTAAATAAACATCTGTTTTATATTCTCCCTCATTCGTCGATTCGGTGTGTGCGCTCAGTACAGTGACTTTGTTCTCGATGTTTCTATTGTTTTCTATTTTGTGGGGTCGTCTCTTATACGAGTTTGCTTACTGTATTGAAACTTCTGTACGAAACTTTTCGAAATATCAAGAAACTTCACTCGCAATGAAATAAACATTCATTTTATACTCGACGTGCTTCTCCTATGTTTCCAATGTTCCAATATTTCTTGTTTTTATTTTAGAGGGGTTCACTCACAATATGTATACCTTGTTCAATCGAATGTTCCCGAATTTTCTACTATTTTCCCACTACCAAAAGCAATAATAATGTTATGATTAAACGTGAAATATAAAATTTTTGGAGTTATCTGAAATATTTTCTGCATTTTATTCAGCTTTAAATAATAACGACATAAAACAAAAGTTTAAAAAATTCCAAACAAATGAGAAAATTCTCGAAACTTCTAGAACTTTTTTGGTGAATTTTCTTATTTCTATGAATTTATATATAGAATATATTTCTAATCAATGAAGTTGTAATTGAAATAAAAAAAAAGTCCACTGTTTATTTTAAGTTCGCATGAGTTAATCCTCATTAAATCGGGGCTCTAATGGATTTTCTATTATATAGTATAGGAATTAAACATACTAATCGTAGCATATTATTTTTATTATAATTAAAATAATTTACAGTGAAAATGTTAAAATGATTTAATAATAAAAAGATTGTTGTTTTAATTTTTAATGCAAAGTAACAGAATGTTGATAAAATCAGAAAAATTCGGTAATAGTAAATATTGAGTATTAAATGTAGACATTTTTATATTTTCCATTTGGAAAAATATCTTTATTTAAATACCACCCACCACTATATTTTATACATAATATTTTCAATAATTTCTCGGTTAATAATTTATTTATGACAATTTAATCATAACTAACCCATGTGTTTCTATACTGTTGTGGACCTGGGCTTTAATATTTCCTTATTCAATTTTGAAACTCGTAGCCATTTTTATAGATTTTGGCAACATTGTATAGTCGTATATAATATGGAAATTTATATTATTTGATTATTTTCAGCATAATACAGAATTAATTTAGTTGATAATTTTCAAAATATTAATAATTTCTTATGTTGTCAAAATAAATATAATTCGTTCTATAAATATGTATGTACACATATTGTTTTGAGGTTAGGTATTATGAATGAATTTCTTATACACATATGTACATATTTATAATATTTGATTATATATGCATATATATTAACCTTATTTATATAGCAATAATTTTATAATTAAGGTATATAGGTAGATTTTTTATCTATTGTTTTTATTTACAAATTTAAAATTATTTTTATAGTGACGTATTTTAAATATATGAACATATTGAGTTGGTGCAAAAGTTATGACCGTTTTTTATGATCCCAGGTAAAAAATTTTTTTCTTCAGAAATGATGAATAGTATCTTCTTTTAAATAATTGCATTATATAAAGGATGCTTTCCCTCAACTCTCTATTCAGTTTTGCCCTGGCCAGAGTACATTGAAGAGCTCTTGTATTGTTTCAAAATGTCGGTCGATAAAGTGCATTTACGTCATTGTTTACTTTATGAATTCCATAAAGACAATACTGCGAGTGTGGCAACCAAAAACATTTGCGAAGTGTTTGGAGCAGATGTCATCAAAGTTCGACAGGTACGAATATGGTTTACAAAATTCCGATCTGGGGATTTTTCACTAATTGATAAACCAAGTACCGGGCGGCCATTGAAGTCTGATGACGACAAGTTAAAGGTCATAATTGACACCAATCCACGTCTAACCACCATGGAGATCGCGTCGATGATGGGAGTCAACCAAACAACCGTATTAAGACATTTGAAGCGTATGGGGATGGTTTCGCGGTACGACGTTTGGATACCTCAACAATTGTCGGATGCTAATTTATTGGATCGTGTTTCAACGTGCGTTGCTTTGAGTGCGAGACAAAAACATGAACCTTTTTTGGATCGTTTCGTAACGGGAGATGAGAAATGGGTCGTGTACAACAACGTGACCAGAAAAAGACGTTGCGCTATACCTGGACAAGCCCCATTAACAACTTCGAAAGCCGAAATCTATAAAAAAAAAGTTATGCTTTGTGTTTGGTGGGATTGTAAGGGTATTGTGTATTTTGAACTCGTGGATCACAATCAGACAATTACAGCAGAACGATATTGTCAGCAATTATCCAAATTGAACATCGCCCTTCAAAAGGATAGACCAGAATTGGTAAACAGAAAAGGGGTAGTGTTTCATCACGACAACGCGCGACCACATGTGGCTATGATGACCCAACGCAAGCTAAATGAGTTGAAATGGGATGTTATCAAGCATCCACCGTATTCTCCAGATCTTGCTCCTTCCCATTTTCATTTATTCCGATCACTACAAAATTTTTTAAATGATAAAAAATTTAATACAATAGAGCAGGTAAAAACATCCCTTACTACATTTTTCGCATCGAAATCCACGGAATTTTACAATAATGGTATTAATAAGTTGATAGAAAGATGGGAGAAAGTTATAAAAACGGATGGAAATTATATAATTTAATAAATAAATAATACAAATCTAAAAAAAAAATGTTTAATTGTATATGTAAAAAACGGTCATAACTTTTGCATACACCCACTATTTTACCTCTGATGCTTTTGAGGATGCTTTTGTGAATGCATCTACGGCAAGTCGGTCAGCCTTGGTATTACCCATAATACCAACGTGACTTAGGATTCCAACGACGATTTGACACCATTTAATTTTTTTTTATGATGTTAAAATTCTTAAAATTATTAAATTTAAAAGAATTTAAAAAGCGATTTACAGCCCAAAAAGTGCGAAAACGTTATCCAAAATTATATTAAACGGATCGAATCCTTATTTAAATAATTTCTAAAAAAAACTATGCGTAATAGTAGGGTTTAAGCAATACCATATAATGAAATAAAAATTTTATCTAAATAAATTTGAATTATTATTAATTTTATACTTAAATATGAAATCTTCATGAGGTATACCAGGTGTATAAGCTTAAATAACGTCAATCGACAACGGTCGTGGTCAAATCGCGGTCACCCAGCGCAAACGGTGGTCAAGCCAGGATTGACAGCCAGGAAGGTTTTACTGTGTGTTTGGTGGGACTGGCAGGGAATCATCTACTATGAGCTGCTCCCCTACGGCCGAACTCTTAATTCGAACCTATACTGTCAACAATTGGACCGTCTGAAAGAAGCAATCGCCCAGAAGCGGTCAGCTTTGGCCAATAGGAGAGGAATTGTGTTCCATTAGGACAACGCCAGGCCGCATACATCGATAGTGACTCGCCAGAAGTTCCGGGACCTTGGTTGGGATGTTCTTATGCATCCACCTTATAGTCCGGACCTGGCACCAAGTGATTACCACATCTTCCTGTCTATGACGAATGATTTTGCAGGTGAAAAATTCGCCTCAAGAGAAGATTGTGAAAATCGACTGTCCCAGTTTTTTGCCAATAGGGACGAGGGTTTCTATGAGAGAGGCATTATGAAATTACCTCCAAAATGGCAACAAGTTATCGAACAAAACGGTGCATATTATATTCTATGCTTAATAAAACCTTCAATTTAATGCAAAAATAATGGATTTCTTTTTACTACACCTTATATATAAAAAACGTTCATAACTTTTGCATCAACTCGATATATGGACAAACAGTTATAATAAGAAAAGTCCTGTTTTGTTCTATAATATTCATTTTTGCATTAATAAATTAAATTGTTATTTTTCACAATTTCTTGAAATTTTATTTACTAAGAAAAGGCCCCCTGAATTTTCCATGCACATTGATTCGAATACTAACATATATACATGTGTGCATTCGTTTTCTAAAGTATTCATAATTATTATGAATACATCTACATTTTTCATTGGCATGAAAGTCTTTTAACAAAATATAATACATTTTATTTAAATTTAATTGAATAAGAAATTAATATCACACATAAAATATTTAATAATAGAATAAAAAAAATGGGAACAAATCAATAAATTCAAATAGCGACGTTTCGAAACGCGTAGAAGGTTCTACCGAAAATCAATATTAACCCATCCCAGGCATATATATAATTAATTATTTAGGGCTTTTTTATTTAGCAAAAAACTTTTTAATTAAACTATATGAAAAGCATTTCTTATTATTTACATGTTTAAAGTTATTTATAGATAAGATTTGGCTTATCAGCTATTTTTTTCTTGATAAATTCTAAACGATGACGTGATATAAGCAATGAATTGAAATGTTCAGCTGTTGTACAGTGACCTCCATTATAGCGACTTATTATATGTATATGGAAATACTCAATACACGTATATTCGTATCTACATCCATAAATGATATTTGGACAAACAACTATAAAAACAGGGTTTGTCAGAAAGTCGTTTTTCGTTTCAAAATATTTATATTTGTTTGATTAGATTAAATTCCTGTATTTCATAATCTTTTGAAATTTCATTTACTTAGTAGCGGTCCCCTAAATCTCACATCCAAATGTTCATATGTATGCACATATACATGCAAGCATTTCATTATGCATATATGTATTTATCCATTTTCGGAAGTTTAATTTTTTTTATTAATTCTATTATTGCTGTATAAATAAATGTTCAAAATATATTTGAATAATCATTTAGCTTACATGCATAAATGTACGGTATTCATTTGAACATATTAAAACTGCGTAAATATAATCATAATATAAATTTTATATTGAATTATTGTAATAAGAAAATAATGCAGTAACTTTTATATGTTATATTAGCATAAATTTTGTGTATGGTAGATTTTTAATAGATTTATCTAACTTATTCATATTACAAAAAAGAAATGAATTAATTTGCTGTATTTCTTAGTATGAATTATTTACAATTACAATTATTATGAAAATATTTCGACAATAAATTATACTACATTTTAAATATAATGAATTTATTAAGAAATTAATAGCAAACATGATATTTTTAATAAAAGAATAGAAAAGAAATTATGAAAAAATCAATAAATTTATATAGAGACGATTCGAAACGCGTAGAAGGTTCTAAAAATCAATATCCAACCATCTGCACATATACATACGTAATTAATAAGGGCTCTTATATTTATAATAGTCACCTACTATAAACGCTTAACACACAGTCATAGTCAAAACTCTTCGCCATTTATGCAGCTAGGGTACGAAGAAAGACGTTGTTTCATTCCTTCATATATGATTCACATGAATTAGTTTTGCCATGGCCAATAGTTATCTTCTTTTCTCCCCTATCGTTGTGTGTGAGTCATTTTATTATAATGCTTTGTTATATGCATGATGTGACGCAGCTGCGTGTAGAATGGAAAATTCCCGAATATTTCGGTTGCTATAAATATGACCGCCATTTGCTATAGTGTTCAGACTGTGTTTGGATTCTTAGGTGTTCATATTTAGCAGCTCCAAGTGAATATAAGTGAAAAGTAATTTTGTGAATAAATCTGTGAGTGATTAAAGAGAAGAAAGAAAAAAAAAGTTCAAATATGGTTAGTAGAGTGGCGTTACAAACTGGCTTGGTGGATTCTGGATGATAGGAAAATGGCTGCTGGCCTACCATGTGGCTCGTATTTTCGGGAAAATCAAGAAAAGAGGGCATTAATTTAGCGAGAAAATCTCAGTGGAAGTGTTTAAAATGCACAACTGATAGGTGTGGCTAAATGGGACAGGGCAATTTTACGCTCCAGGGAATAGGAAAATTCCATAGGAAGTGAAGGTAATTAATGGGGTAATTTCGAAATTAAATGAGTTCAAATCAAAAATATTATAATGTGAACCTACCCCACATAACGTGATTTTTTTTTTTTTTTTTTTTTTTTTTTTTTTTTTTTTTTTTTTTTTTAAATATATAAACAATTATTTATTCTTGTTGTAATATATCCTTATTTAAAATATAACCTCTTCTATAATATACGTACATGAATGTATTTTTATAAATATATAATTCGGAGAATTTTAATACAATATTCAAATATGAAATTGTGTGGTTTGAAAAAGAAGCCAATAGTTTATCCTATTCAAAAGAATAAATTTTAATAATATCACAGTATTATGAAATTGTTACATAAAATTATATTCTGGAATTATTCATGTTTCTTCTACAGAAAATTGAAAAATAATTATAATGAAAAAGTGGTCAACGTGGCCGAAAAAATGCTGCGTAGAAAATTCGAGAAGTTCTCACACACAACTACGTATTATAAAAGTGAAAAGAATATGGCGGCGATATACGTGTTTTTAGTTGGCCTTTCAATTAGTTTCGATATATATATATTTTTTTCTTGGCAGCACAACTATTTTATTATTTGATTTTCGTATAATTATATACAATAAAAAACGGCCAAATAAGTAAAACGTAAAATTTAATTTGATATAATACATATGGAAGTATATATACTTTTTTTTTGCTTTTATGAAGTTATACTTTTTTTTTTTTTTTTACCGCAGTAGCCATGTTGCTTTTGTGTGACGCCATCTATTCGTGCGACGCCATTTTGATTGTTAACAACTTTTGCCATTGAGAGCAAAACCAGTCAATTTTTTTTTTTCATTTATTCAAGAAACCATTTGATATATTTATATATTATAAAACCAATTATGAAAAACAATACATACCCATTCTTAATTGATTTAATACTGAAAAAATATGTGTTATTGATTTCCCATCATTTTTTTTAGTAAAAATAATTTTTTTTTAAATGAACTTTTTCTTCAAATTTTCATTGTTGTATTGCGATGCATTTTCATAGATAAAACTTACAGTGCCAAATTTCTTCCGTAATCAATATATTTATATTTCTTCTAATTAGATACTAAGTTTATTATTAGAAAATAAGTAAAAAAAAAAATAAAAATAAAAAAGAATCAAACTAAGTTCTCTCAGTCATACATAATTATGACTTGAAAATATCTTAACAAAATGCTTTTTCTATTAAATTTTAGTTAACGTGAATGTTTATGTAGCCGAATATAACTCGTCAACAAAATACTACGAAATCTAACTGGAATCTTATTCGTATGATGTATGGTACAGATGAATTTTTCCTATATATTATTATCAATAATAATAATAAAATTATTGATATTATTGATATTTCTATGATGAGATCTCTATTCTCCTTATTTCAAATATTTTGATATATCGAGTACATCTACTTGGGGAGAGACTAGTATTGCTGTGTATTAGTATGAGAAATTATGTTTGTATTATTGAGAAGACAGGAATCGATTTTGTATGCACGTGCATTAAATTGGAGTATTAAGAATAACATCCGTAAATTGCATCAATATTTCTATACATATATATATGAGTATATTAATAAAAGAAACAACAGCCAAATATCATCTATAATAATTTAATTTAGCTATATTAAATCAAACACCTTAAAGCTATAATAATAAGTAAATAATTAAAATTCAAATAAGTACGAATATTATCAAGTTCATGAGATTATATACTTAATTAGTTTCTGATATTTATTTTAAATAAATAAAGTGACGAAAAATGGTTTAATTCTGCGTTCAAAAAAAAAGCTAGAATGCCAATAAATTTGTTAGTGGAGACCATTAGTATCTAAGAAATAAAGCTACTACGAAGAAAGAGATTTTAGTATTTGTTGATTAAGAACTGATATGGAAGTTATAAAATGTTGTAATTTATTATGTATGGAGAAGAAAAAGAATGCTTTTACTTTCTTATTTCGTCTTTAGTTTATCGTTATAAACATTTTTTTTTAAATCATTCTTCAGATATTAAATAAATTAATAATTGAAAATTGTTTGCATTGTTTTTTAATTCAATAGTTAATAATTGGATATTTTGGAATAGATTTTCCGAATTATGCCATATTTAACAGAAATTTTCTTATAAAAAAAAAAATTCTTACAAAACAGGTAGTATATGTATTTTTTTAATTATATTTATTAAATTATATAAATATTTTAGTGTTCATATTCTATTCTAATAAAATTCATTTTTTCTTTTATAACTAAAATTTTAGGCAATTTTATCTGTGCAATTTTTATGTTGCCGATTGTTAAGAATATTTCATGATTCATTGAATAATTTTCATATATTTTGGTTTTTATTTTTCACATTGAATAATTTGTTTTCTTATATTTTAATTATCTTTCTAATTAGGGAATCTATTTTTTTTTATATTTTTATTATTTTTTCATTATTTTTCAAATTGAATAATTTATTTTTTCTTAGATGATTAAATACTAACATCATCGAGGTATAGTAAAAATAAAATTGCCTATATTGATAATTTAGTACATACCATACATAATTTCTAACAATAATTTGTCTATTTTTTCCAATATAAAATAATTGATTTTATTTCTCGAATTTCTTTTGTCAAGTTTTGTCCAATATAAGTGCGCAAAATACAATACTTTTTATAGTTTTTTTTAGAATTTTATTTTCCGTTTTTTTTTTAGATAACTTGCTTAAAATATATTTGTGCCCAGCATAAATTGGTTTTCGAAAGTTTTCAATATTTCCCAGAAAACAAGGAAATATTGAGAACTTTTGAAAACCGAATAATCAGCCGAAATTCTGATGTCAATTGGCTGGCTGGCCGCCTCAGAGGTGTGATTTGAGGCGATTGTTAAGAATAATTTTCATTTTTTGGTTATTATTTTTCATATTGATTAATTTGTTTATAGTAAAAATAAAATTGCCTATATTGATAACTTAGTACATACATGTCACATAACATACTTTCTAACAATAATTTTTTCCCCAATATAAAATAATTGATTTTATTTCTCGAATTTCTTTGTCAACGTTAAGTTTTGCCCAATTATAAGTGCATAAAATACAATACTTTTTAGAAATTTATTTTTCGTTTTTTAGACAACTTGCTTAAAATAGATACATACCCAGCATAAATTGAATTATAGTAAACAACAATTGAAAAAATTACGGTAGACTAATTCTTAAAACACGTGGTGTTCCATAAATTGAATATTCGATGAATTATCTAATCATCTCCGGCAGTTACCTATTTCAATAGAAATAATGTATATATCTTACGAAAATCATTTTAATTTGAAATTTTTAAATAAACTGAAGGCGTACTTAATTATGATATTAATATTTTATATCAATTCTTAATCGATAAAAGATATTTCATTGAAAGTTAATAACTTTACATAAATATTTGCAATTGTTTTTAAATTGCTTTGACGTTGTTTCATTCCTTCATATATGATTCACATGAATTAGTTTTGCCATGGCCAATAGTTATCTTCTTTTCTCCCCTATCGTTGTGTGTGAGTCATTTTATTATAATGCTTTGTTATATGCATATTATATTCATTTTGCAATATCGATGTCCTGTCTTCGAAAATTTCACACAATTTTCAACAGTATTTTTCATACAAATACAAATTTATTTTAAATAAAGAAAATTCGTATTTATATCTTAAAAATATCGTCTAATTTTAAATATACATTCTCCATAAAAAGTTACCTATTAATAGTCGTCGGATAATAAGTGAGGTTTACTCACTACCACAAACAAATGGTTCAAGAGCCTCTTCAAATTTATATTATCTTCGAAAACAGTCAAAATTTTAAAAAGTCTACGTCTGCATTTAGTTGTATAATAAATGATGTATTTTTTAAAAGAAAAAGTTCATATAGTTTATATAATAATATTTTTAATTTGCGTTGTATTTTAAAATAAAACAAGTCTATCCATATTTATCAACTTCGAATATAGTCTATAATCTTAAAATTCTACATCTTTCATTTGATATTATTTTTAATAAGTCATATTATAAATGAGGTATTTTTCTTGAATGAAAATTTTCCTTAATTTTGAGAGGTAGCAATTCTTAAATAATTTAAAGTGTATTTTTACATAAAACAAATCTGAAAAATTACTCCAATAAAGTTATTAGCGAACCTCTACGAATATACATTATCTTCGAAAATAGTCAATAATTTATAAAGTCTACGTTTTGCATTAAGTCGTCGTATAATAATTTAAGTATTTTTTTTAAACGAAAGTTCATATCTTAATTTTGAGAATTACAATATCTTTAATAATTTGCGTTGTATTTTTACATAAAACAAATCTGAAAAGTTACTCCAATAAAGTTATCTACGAACCTCTGCGAATTTACATTATCTTCGAAAATGTTCAATAATTTATAAAGCCTACGTTTTGCATTAAGTCGTCGTATAATAATTTAGGTATTTTTTTCTAAACGAAAGTTCATATCTTAATTTTGAGAATTATAATATCTTTAATAATTTGCGTTGTATTTTTACATAAAACAAATCTGAAAGATTACAAGAAATTTACTTACGAACCTTTTCCAATTTATCCATATTTATCAATTTCGAATATAGTCAATAATTTTACAATTCTACGTTTCATTTGATATTATTTTTTATAAGTTTTATTATAAATGAGGTATTTTTCTTGAATGAAAATTTATTTCTTAATTTTGAGAGCTAGAAAATTTTAAATAATTTGCAGCGTATTTTTACATAAAACAAATCTGAAAGATGACAAGAAATTTACTTACTAACCTTTTCCAATTTATCCATATTTATCAATTTCGAATATAGTCAATAATTTTACAATTCTACGTTTCATTTGATATTATTTTTTATAAGTTTTATTATAAATGAGGTATTCTTGAATGAAAATTTATTTCTTAATTTTGAGAGCTAGAAAATTTTAAATAATTTGCAGCGTATTTTTACATAAAACAAATCTGAAAGATTACAAGAAATTTACTTACTAACCTTTTCCAATTTATCCATATTTATCAATTTCGAATATAGTCAATAATTTTACAATTCTACGTTTCATTTGATATTATTTTTTATAAGTTTTATTATAAATGAGGTATTTTTCTTGAATGAAAATTTATTTCTTAATTTTGAGAGCTAGAAAATTTTAAATAATTTGCAGCGTATTTTTACATAAAACAAATCTGAAAGATTACAAGAAATTTACTTACTAACCTTTTCCAATTTATCCATATTTATCAATTTCGAATATAGTCAATAATTTTACAATTCTACGTTTCATTTGATATTATTTTTTATAAGTTTTATTATAAATGAGGTATTTTTCTTGAATGAAAATTTATTTCTTAATTTTGAGAGCTAGAAAATTTTAAATAATTTGCAGCGTATTTTTACATAAAACAAATCTGAAAAGTTACTCCAATAAAGTTATCTACGAACCTCTGCGAATTTACATTATCTTCGAAAATAGTCAATATTTTATAAAAAGTCTACGTTTTACATTAAGTCGTCGTATAATAATTTAGGTATTTTTTTTAAACGAAGTTCATATCTTAATTTTGAGAATTACAATATTTTTAATAATTTGCGTCGTATTTTTACATAAAACAAATCTGAAAAGTTACTCCAATAAAGTTATCTACGAACCTCTGCGAATTTACATTATCTTCGAAAATAGTCAATAAGTTATAAAGTCTACGTTTTGCATTAAGTCGTCGTATAATAATTTAGGTATTTTTTTTAAACGAAAGTTCATATCTTAATTTTGAGAATTACAATATCTTTAATAATTTGCGTCGTATTTTTTACATAAAACAAATCTGAAAAGTTACTCCAATAAAGTTATCTACGAACCTCTGCGAATTTACATTTTCTTCGAAAATAGTCAATAAGTTATAAAGTCTACGTTTTGCATTAAGTCGTCGTATAATAATTTAGGTATTTTTTTTAAACGAAAGTTCATATCTTAATTTTGAGAATTACAATATCTATAATAATTTGCGTTGTATTTTTACATAAAACAAATCCGAAAAGTTACTCCAATAAAGTTATCTACGAACCTCTGCGAATTTACATTATCTTCGAAAATAGTCAATATTTTATAAAAAGTCTACGTTTTACATTAAGTCGTCGTATAATAATTTAGGTATTTTTTTTTAAACGAAAGTTCATATCTTAATTTTGAGAATTACAATATTTTTAATAATTTGCGTCGTATTTTTACATAAAACAAATCTGAAAAGTTACTCCAATAAAGTTATCTACGAACCTCTGCGAATTTACATTATCTTCGAAAATAGTCAAAAAGTTATAAAGTCTACGTTTTGCATTAAGTCGTCGTATAATAATTTAGGTATTTTTTTTAAACGAAAGTTCATATCTTAATTTTGAGAATTACAATATCTTTAATAATTTGCGTCGTATTTTTTACATAAAACAAATCTGAAAAGTTACTCCAATAAAGTTATCTACGAACCTCTGCGAATTTACATTTTCTTCGAAAATAGTCAATAAGTTATAAAGTCTACGTTTTGCATTAAGTCGTCGTATAATAATTTAGGTATTTTTTTTAAACGAAAGTTCATATCTTAATTTTGAGAATTACAATATTTTTAATAATTTGCGTCGTATTTTTACATAAAACAAATCTGAAAAGTTACTCCAATAAAGTTATCTACGAACCTCTGCGACTTTACATTATCTTCGAAAATAGTCAATAATTTATAAAGTCTACGTTTTACATTAAGTCGTCGAATAATAATTTAGGTATTTTTTTAAAACGAAAGTTCATATCTTAATTTTGAGAATTACAATATCTTTAATAATTTGCGTCGTATTTTTACATAAAACAAATATGAAAAGTTACTCCAATAAAGTTATCTACGAACCTCTGCGACTTTACATTATCTTCGAAAATAGTCAATAATTTATAAAGTCTACGTTTTACATTAAGTCGTCGTATAATAATTTAGGTATTTTTTTTTAAACGAAAGTTCATATCTTAATTTTGAGAATTACAATATTTTTAATAATTTGCGTCGTATTTTTACATAAAACAAATCTGAAAGATTACAAGAAATTTACTTACGAACCTTTTCCAATTTATCCATATTTATCAATTTCGAATATAGTCAATAATTTTACAATTCTACGTTTCATTTGATATTATTTTTTATAAGTTTTATTATAAATGAGGTATTCTTGAATGAAAATTTATTTCTTAATTTTGAGAGCTAGAAAATTTTAAATAATTTGCAGCGTATTTTTACATAAAACAAATCTGAAAGATTACAAGAAATTTACTTACTAACCTTTTCCAATTTATCCATATTTATCAATTTCGAATATAGTCAATAATTTTACAATTCTACGTTTCATTTGATATTATTTTTTATAAGTTTTATTATAAATGAGGTATTTTTCTTGAATGAAAATTTATTTCTTAATTTTGAGAGCTAGAAAATTTTAAATAATTTGCAGCGTATTTTTACATAAAACAAATCTGAAAGATGACAAGAAATTTACTTACTAACCTTTTCCAATTTATCCATATTTATCAATTTCGAATATAGTCAATAATTTTACAATTCTACGTTTCATTTGATATTATTTTTTATAAGTTTTATTATAAATGAGGTATTCTTGAATGAAAATTTATTTCTTAATTTTGAGAGCTAGAAAATTTTAAATAATTTGCAGCGTATTTTTACATAAAACAAATCTGACAGATTACAAGAAATTTACTTACTAACCTTTTCCAATTTATCCATATTTATCAATTTCGAATATAGTCAATAATTTTACAATTCTACGTTTCATTTGATATTATTTTTTATAAGTTTTATTATAAATGAGGTATTTTTCTTGAATGAAAATTTATTTCTTAATTTTGAGAGCTAGAAAATTTTAAATAATTTGCAGCGTATTTTTACATAAAACAAATCTGAAAGATTACAAGAAATTTACTTACTAACCTTTTCCAATTTATCCATATTTATCAATTTCGAATATAGTCAATAATTTTACAATTCTACGTTTCATTTGATATTATTTTTTATAAGTTTTATTATAAATGAGGTATTTTTCTTGAATGAAAATTTATTTCTTAATTTTGAGAGCTAGAAAATTTTAAATAATTTGCAGCGTATTTTTACATAAAACAAATCTGAAAAGTTACTCCAATAAAGTTATCTACGAACCTCTGCGAATTTACATTATCTTCGAAAATAGTCAATAAGTTATAAAGTCTACGTTTTGCATTAAGTCGTCGTATAATAATTTAGGTATTTTTTTTAAACGAAAGTTCATATCTTAATTTTGAGAATTACAATATTTTTAATAATTTGCGTCGTATTTTTACATAAAACAAATCTGAAAAGTTACTCCAATAAAGTTATCTACGAACCTCTGCGACTTTACATTATCTTCGAAAATAGTCAATAATTTATAAAGTCTACGTTTTACATTAAGTCGTCGAATAATAATTTAGGTATTTTTTTAAAACGAAAGTTCATATCTTAATTTTGAGAATTACAATATCTTTAATAATTTGCGTCGTATTTTTACATAAAACAAATATGAAAAGTTACTCCAATAAAGTTATCTACGAACCTCTGCGACTTTACATTATCTTCGAAAATAGTCAATATTTTATAAAAAGTCTACGTTTTACATTAAGTCGTCGTATAATAATTTAGGTATTTTTTTTAAACGAAGTTCATATCTTAATTTTGAGAATTACAATATTTTTAATAATTTGCGTCGTATTTTTACATAAAACAAATCTGAAAAGTTACTCCAATAAAGTTATCTACGAACCTCTGCGAATTTACATTATCTTCGAAAATAGTCAATAAGTTATAAAGTCTACGTTTTGCATTAAGTCGTCGTATAATAATTTAGGTATTTTTTTTAAACGAAAGTTCATATCTTAATTTTGAGAATTACAATATCTATAATAATTTGCGTTGTATTTTTACATAAAACAAATCCGAAAAGTTACTCCAATAAAGTTATCTACGAACCTCTGCGAATTTACATTTTCTTCGAAAATAGTCAATAAGTTATAAAGTCTACGTTTTGCATTAAGTCGTCGTATAATAATTTAGGTATTTTTTTTAAACGAAAGTTCATATCTTAATTTTGAGAATTACAATATTTTTAATAATTTGCGTCGTATTTTTACATAAAACAAATATGAAAAGTTACTCCAATAAAGTTATCTACGAACCTCTGCGACTTTACATTATCTTCGAAAATAGTCAATAATTTATAAAGTCTACGTTTTACATTAAGTCGTCGTATAATAATTTAGGTATTTTTTTTTAAACGAAAGTTCATATCTTAATTTTGAGAATTACAATATTTTTAATAATTTGCGTCGTATTTTTACATAAAACAAATCTGAAAGATTACAAGAAATTTACTTACGAACCTTTTCCAATTTATCCATATTTATCAATTTCGAATATAGTCAATAATTTTACAATTCTACGTTTCATTTGATATTATTTTTTATAAGTTTTATTATAAATGAGGTATTCTTGAATGAAAATTTATTTCTTAATTTTGAGAGCTAGAAAATTTTAAATAATTTGCAGCGTATTTTTACATAAAACAAATCTGAAAGATTACAAGAAATTTACTTACTAACCTTTTCCAATTTATCCATATTTATCAATTTCGAATATAGTCAATAATTTTACAATTCTACGTTTCATTTGATATTATTTTTTAAAAGTTTTATTATAAATGAGGTATTTTTCTTGAATGAAAATTTATTTCTTAATTTTGAGAGCTAGAAAATTTTAAATAATTTGCAGCGTATTTTTACATAAAACAAATCTGAAAGATGACAAGAAATTTACTTACTAACCTTTTCCAATTTATCCATATTTATCAATTTCGATATAGTCAATAATTTTACAATTCTACGTTTCATTTGATATTATTTTTTATAAGTTTTATTATAAATGAGGTATTCTTGAATGAAAATTTATTTCTTAATTTTGAGAGCTAGAAAATTTTAAATAATTTGCAGCGTATTTTTACATAAAACAAATCTGAAAGATTACAAGAAATTTACTTACTAACCTTTTCCAATTTATCCATATTTATCAATTTCGAATATAGTCAATAATTTTACAATTCTACGTTTCATTTGATATTATTTTTTATAAGTTTTATTATAAATGAGGTATTTTTCTTGAATGAAAATTTATTTCTTAATTTTGAGAGCTAGAAAATTTTAAATAATTTGCAGCGTATTTTTACATAAAACAAATCTGAAAGATTACAAGAAATTTACTTACTAACCTTTTCCAATTTATCCATATTTATCAATTTCGAATATAGTCAATAATTTTACAATTCTACGTTTCATTTGATATTATTTTTTATAAGTTTTATTATAAATGAGGTATTTTTCTTGAATGAAAATTTATTTCTTAATTTTGAGAGCTAGAAAATTTTAAATAATTTGCAGCGTATTTTTACATAAAACAAATCTGAAAGATGACAAGAAATTTACTTACTAACCTTTTCCAATTTATCCATATTTATCAATTTCGAATATAGTCAATAATTTTACAATTCTACGTTTCATTTGATATTATTTTTTATAAGTTTTATTATAAATGAGGTATTCTTGAATGAAAATTTATTTCTTAATTTTGAGAGCTAGAAAATTTTAAATAATTTGCAGCGTATTTTTACATAAAACAAATCTGAAAGATTACAAGAAATTTACTTACTAACCTTTTCCAATTTATCCATATTTATCAATTTCGAATATAGTCAATAATTTTACAATTCTACGTTTCATTTGATATTATTTTTTATAAGTTTTATTATAAATGAGGTATTTTTCTTGAATGAAAATTTATTTCTTAATTTTGAGAGCTAGAAAATTTTAAATAATTTGCAGCGTATTTTTATATAAAACAAATCTGAAAGATTACAAGAAATTTACTTACTAACCTTTTCCAATTTATCCATATTTATCAATTTCGAATATAGTCAATAATTTTACAATTCTACGTTTCATTTGATATTATTTTTTATAAGTTTTATTATAAATGAGGTATTTTTCTTGAATAAAAATTTATTTCTTAATTTTGAGAGCTAGAAAATTTTAAATAATTTGCAGCGTATTTTTACATAAAACAAATCTGAAAGATTACAAGAAATTTACTTACTAACCTTTTCCAATTTATCCATATTTATCAATTTCGAATATAGTCAATAATTTTACAATTCTACGTTTCATTTGATATTATTTTTTATAAGTTTTATTATAAATGAGGTATTCTTGAATGAAAATTTATTTCTTAATTTTGAGAGCTAGAAAATTTTAAATAATTTGCAGCGTATTTTTACATAAAACAAATCTGAAAAGTTACTCCAATAAAGTTATCTACGAACCTCTGCGAATTTACATTATCTTCGAAAATAGTCAATAATTTATAAAGTCTACGTTTTACATTAAGTCGTCGTATAATAATTTAGGTATTTTTTTTTAAACGAAAGTTCATATCTTAATTTTGAGAATTACAATATCTTTAATAATTTGCGTCGTATTTTTTACATAAAACAAATCTGAAAAGTTACTCCAACAAAGTTATCTACGAACCTCTGCGAATTTACATTATCTTCGAAAATAGTCAATATTTTATAAAAAGTCTACGTTTTACATTAAGTCGTCGTATAATAATTTAGGTATTTTTTTTAAACGAAAGTTCATATCTTAATTTTGAGAATTTAAATATCTTTAATAATTTGCGTCGTATTTTTACATAAAACAAATCTGAAAAGTTACTCCAATAAAGTTATCTACGAACCTCTGCGAATTTACATTATCTTCGAAAATAGTCAATATTTTATAAAAAGTCTACGTTTTACATTAAGTCGTCGTATAATAATTTAGGTATTTTTTTTAAACGAAAGTTCATATCTTAATTTTGAGAATTTAAATATCTTTAATAATTTGCGTCGTATTTTTACATAAAACAAATCTGAAAAGTTACTCCAACAAAGTTATCTACGAACCTCTGCGAATTTACATTATCTTCGAAAATAGTCAATATTTTATAAAAAGTCTACGTTTTACATTAAGTCGTCGTATAATAATTTAGGTATTTTTTTTAAACGAAAGTTCATATCTTAATTTTGAGAATTTAAATATCTTTAATAATTTGCGTCGTATTTTTACATAAAACAAATCTGAAAAGTTACTCCAATAAAGTTATCTACGAACCTCTGCGAATTTACATTATCTTCGAAAATAGTCAATAAGTTATAAAGTCTACGTTTTGCATTAAGTCGTCGTATAATAATTTAGGTATTTTTTTTAAACGAAAGTTCATATCTTAATTTTGAGAATTACAATATCTTTAATAATTTGCGTCGTATTTTTTACATAAAACAAATCTGAAAAGTTACTCCAATAAAGTTATCTACGAACCTCTGCGAATTTACATTTTCTTCGAAAATAGTCAATAAGTTATAAAGTCTACGTTTTGCATTAAGTCGTCGTATAATAATTTAGGTATTTTTTTTAAACGAAAGTTCATATCTTAATTTTGAGAATTACAATATTTTTAATAATTTGCGTCGTATTTTTACATAAAACAAATCTGAAAAGTTACTCCAATAAAGTTATCTACGAACCTCTGCGACTTTACATTATCTTCGAAAATAGTCAATAATTTATAAAGTCTACGTTTTACATTAAGTCGTCGTATAATAATTTAGGTATTTTTTTTTAAACGAAAGTTCATATCTTAATTTTGAGAATTACAATATTTTTAATAATTTGCGTCGTATTTTTACATAAAACAAATCTGAAAGATTACAAGAAATTTACTTACGAACCTTTTCCAATTTATCCATATTTATCAATTTCGAATATAGTCAATAATTTTACAATTCTACGTTTCATTTGATATTATTTTTTATAAGTTTTATTATAAATGAGGTATTCTTGAATGAAAATTTATTTCTTAATTTTGAGAGCTAGAAAATTTTAAATAATTTGCAGCGTATTTTTACATAAAACAAATCTGAAAGATTACAAGAAATTTACTTACTAACCTTTTCCAATTTATCCATATTTATCAATTTCGAATATAGTCAATAATTTTACAATTCTACGTTTCATTTGATATTATTTTTTATAAGTTTTATTATAAATGAGGTATTTTTCTTGAATGAAAATTTATTTCTTAATTTTGAGAGCTAGAAAATTTTAAATAATTTGCAGCGTATTTTTACATAAAACAAATCTGAAAGATGACAAGAAATTTACTTACTAACCTTTTCCAATTTATCCATATTTATCAATTTCGAATATAGTCAATAATTTTACAATTCTACGTTTCATTTGATATTATTTTTTATAAGTTTTATTATAAATGAGGTATTCTTGAATGAAAATTTATTTCTTAATTTTGAGAGCTAGAAAATTTTAAATAATTTGCAGCGTATTTTTACATAAAACAAATCTGAAAGATTACAAGAAATTTACTTACTAACCTTTTCCAATTTATCCATATTTATCAATTTCGAATATAGTCAATAATTTTACAATTCTACGTTTCATTTGATATTATTTTTTATAAGTTTTATTATAAATGAGGTATTTTTCTTGAATGAAAATTTATTTCTTAATTTTGAGAGCTAGAAAATTTTAAATAATTTGCAGCGTATTTTTACATAAAACAAATCTGAAAGATTACAAGAAATTTACTTACTAACCTTTTCCAATTTATCCATATTTATCAATTTCGAATATAGTCAATAATTTTACAATTCTACGTTTCATTTGATATTATTTTTTATAAGTTTTATTATAAATGAGGTATTTTTCTTGAATGAAAATTTATTTCTTAATTTTGAGAGCTAGAAAATTTTAAATAATTTGCAGCGTATTTTTACATAAAACAAATCTGAAAGATTACAAGAAATTTACTTACTAACCTTTTCCAATTTATCCATATTTATCAATTTCGAATATAGTCAATAATTTTACAATTCTACGTTTCATTTGATATTATTTTTTATAAGTTTTATTATAAATGAGGTATTCTTGAATGAAAATTTATTTCTTAATTTTGAGAGCTAGAAAATTTTAAATAATTTGCAGCGTATTTTTACATAAAACAAATCTGAAAAGTTACTCCAATAAAGTTATCTACGAACCTCTGCGAATTTACATTATCTTCGAAAATAGTCAATAATTTATAAAGTCTACGTTTTACATTAAGTCGTCGTATAATAATTTAGGTATTTTTTTTTAAACGAAAGTTCATATCTTAATTTTGAGAATTACAATATCTTTAATAATTTGCGTCGTATTTTTTACATAAAACAAATCTGAAAAGTTACTCCAACAAAGTTATCTACGAACCTCTGCGAATTTACATTATCTTCGAAAATAGTCAATATTTTATAAAAAGTCTACGTTTTACATTAAGTCGTCGTATAATAATTTAGGTATTTTTTTTAAACGAAAGTTCATATCTTAATTTTGAGAATTTAAATATCTTTAATAATTTGCGTCGTATTTTTACATAAAACAAATCTGAAAAGTTACTCCAATAAAGTTATCTACGAACCTCTGCGAATTTACATTATCTTCGAAAATAGTCAATATTTTATAAAAAGTCTACGTTTTACATTAAGTCGTCGTATAATAATTTAGGTATTTTTTTTAAACGAAAGTTCATATCTTAATTTTGAGAATTTAAATATCTTTAATAATTTGCGTCGTATTTTTACATAAAACAAATCTGAAAAGTTACTCCAATAAAGTTATCTACGAACCTCTGCGAATTTACATTATCTTCGAAAATAGTCAATAAGTTATAAAGTCTACGTTTTGCATTAAGTCGTCGTATAATAATTTAGGTATTTTTTTTAAACGAAAGTTCATATCTTAATTTTGAGAATTACAATATCTTTAATAATTTGCGTCGTATTTTTTACATAAAACAAATCTGAAAAGTTACTCCAATAAAGTTATCTACGAACCTCTGCGAATTTACATTTTCTTCGAAAATAGTCAATAAGTTATAAAGTCTACGTTTTGCATTAAGTCGTCGTATAATAATTTAGGTATTTTTTTTAAACGAAAGTTCATATCTTAATTTTGAGAATTACAATATTTTTAATAATTTGCGTCGTATTTTTACATAAAACAAATCTGAAAAGTTACTCCAATAAAGTTATCTACGAACCTCTGCGACTTTACATTATCTTCGAAAATAGTCAATAATTTATAAAGTCTACGTTTTACATTAAGTCGTCGTATAATAATTTAGGTATTTTTTTTTAAACGAAAGTTCATATCTTAATTTTGAGAATTACAATATTTTTAATAATTTGCGTCGTATTTTTACATAAAACAAATCTGAAAGATTACAAGAAATTTACTTACGAACCTTTTCCAATTTATCCATATTTATCAATTTCGAATATAGTCAATAATTTTACAATTCTACGTTTCATTTGATATTATTTTTTATAAGTTTTATTATAAATGAGGTATTCTTGAATGAAAATTTATTTCTTAATTTTGAGAGCTAGAAAATTTTAAATAATTTGCAGCGTATTTTTACATAAAACAAATCTGAAAGATTACAAGAAATTTACTTACTAACCTTTTCCAATTTATCCATATTTATCAATTTCGAATATAGTCAATAATTTTACAATTCTACGTTTCATTTGATATTATTTTTTATAAGTTTTATTATAAATGAGGTATTTTTCTTGAATGAAAATTTATTTCTTAATTTTGAGAGCTAGAAAATTTTAAATAATTTGCAGCGTATTTTTACATAAAACAAATCTGAAAGATGACAAGAAATTTACTTACTAACCTTTTCCAATTTATCCATATTTATCAATTTCGAATATAGTCAATAATTTTACAATTCTACGTTTCATTTGATATTATTTTTTATAAGTTTTATTATAAATGAGGTATTCTTGAATGAAAATTTATTTCTTAATTTTGAGAGCTAGAAAATTTTAAATAATTTGCAGCGTATTTTTACATAAAACAAATCTGAAAGATTACAAGAAATTTACTTACTAACCTTTTCCAATTTATCCATATTTATCAATTTCGAATATAGTCAATAATTTTACAATTCTACGTTTCATTTGATATTATTTTTTATAAGTTTTATTATAAATGAGGTATTTTTCTTGAATGAAAATTTATTTCTTAATTTTGAGAGCTAGAAAATTTTAAATAATTTGCAGCGTATTTTTACATAAAACAAATCTGAAAGATTACAAGAAATTTACTTACTAACCTTTTCCAATTTATCCATATTTATCAATTTCGAATATAGTCAATAATTTTACAATTCTACGTTTCATTTGATATTATTTTTTATAAGTTTTATTATAAATGAGGTATTTTTCTTGAATGAAAATTTATTTCTTAATTTTGAGAGCTAGAAAATTTTAAATAATTTGCAGCGTATTTTTACATAAAACAAATCTGAAAGATTACAAGAAATTTACTTACTAACCTTTTCCAATTTATCCATATTTATCAATTTCGAATATAGTCAATAATTTTACAATTCTACGTTTCATTTGATATTATTTTTTATAAGTTTTATTATAAATGAGGTATTCTTGAATGAAAATTTATTTCTTAATTTTGAGAGCTAGAAAATTTTAAATAATTTGCAGCGTATTTTTACATAAAACAAATCTGAAAAGTTACTCCAATAAAGTTATCTACGAACCTCTGCGAATTTACATTATCTTCGAAAATAGTCAATAATTTATAAAGTCTACGTTTTACATTAAGTCGTCGTATAATAATTTAGGTATTTTTTTTTAAACGAAAGTTCATATCTTAATTTTGAGAATTACAATATCTTTAATAATTTGCGTCGTATTTTTTACATAAAACAAATCTGAAAAGTTACTCCAACAAAGTTATCTACGAACCTCTGCGAATTTACATTATCTTCGAAAATAGTCAATATTTTATAAAAAGTCTACGTTTTACATTAAGTCGTCGTATAATAATTTAGGTATTTTTTTTAAACGAAAGTTCATATCTTAATTTTGAGAATTTAAATATCTTTAATAATTTGCGTCGTATTTTTACATAAAACAAATCTGAAAAGTTACTCCAATAAAGTTATCTACGAACCTCTGCGAATTTACATTATCTTCGAAAATAGTCAATATTTTATAAAAAGTCTACGTTTTACATTAAGTCGTCGTATAATAATTTAGGTATTTTTTTTAAACGAAAGTTCATATCTTAATTTTGAGAATTTAAATATCTTTAATAATTTGCGTCGTATTTTTACATAAAACAAATCTGAAAAGTTACTCCAACAAAGTTATCTACGAACCTCTGCGAATTTACATTATCTTCGAAAATAGTCAATATTTTATAAAAAGTCTACGTTTTACATTAAGTCGTCGTATAATAATTTAGGTATTTTTTTTAAACGAAAGTTCATATCTTAATTTTGAGAATTTAAATATCTTTAATAATTTGCGTCGTATTTTTACATAAAACAAATCTGAAAAGTTACTCCAATAAAGTTATCTACGAACCTCTGCGAATTTACATTTTCTTCGAAAATAGTCAATAAGTTATAAAGTCTACGTTTTGCATTAAGTCGTCGTATAATAATTTAGGTATTTTTTTTAAACGAAAGTTCATATCTTAATTTTGAGAATTACAATATCTTTAATAATTTGCGTCGTATTTTTTACATAAAACAAATCTGAAAAGTTACTCCAATAAAGTTATCTACGAACCTCTGCGAATTTACATTTTCTTCGAAAATAGTCAATAAGTTATAAAGTCTACGTTTTGCATTAAGTCGTCGTATAATAATTTAGGTATTTTTTTTAAACGAAAGTTCATATCTTAATTTTGAGAATTACAATATTTTTAATAATTTGCGTCGTATTTTTACATAAAACAAATCTGAAAAGTTACTCCAATAAAGTTATCTACGAACCTCTGCGACTTTACATTATCTTCGAAAATAGTCAATAATTTATAAAGTCTACGTTTTACATTAAGTCGTCGAATAATAATTTAGGTATTTTTTTAAAACGAAAGTTCATATCTTAATTTTGAGAATTACAATATCTTTAATAATTTGCGTCGTATTTTTACATAAAACAAATATGAAAAGTTACTCCAATAAAGTTATCTACGAACCTCTGCGACTTTACATTATCTTCGAAAATAGTCAATAATTTATAAAGTCTACGTTTTACATTAAGTCGTCGTATAATAATTTAGGTATTTTTTTTTAAACGAAAGTTCATATCTTAATTTTGAGAATTACAATATTTTTAATAATTTGCGTCGTATTTTTACATAAAACAAATCTGAAAGATTACAAGAAATTTACTTACGAACCTTTTCCAATTTATCCATATTTATCAATTTCGAATATAGTCAATAATTTTACAATTCTACGTTTCATTTGATATTATTTTTTATAAGTTTTATTATAAATGAGGTATTTTTCTTGAATGAAAATTTATTTCTTAATTTTGAGAGCTAGAAAATTTTAAATAATTTGCAGCGTATTTTTATATAAAACAAATCTGAAAGATTACAAGAAATTTACTTACTAACCTTTTCCAATTTATCCATATTTATCAATTTCGAATATAGTCAATAATTTTACAATTCTACGTTTCATTTGATATTATTTTTTATAAGTTTTATTATAAATGAGGTATTTTTCTTGAATAAAAATTTATTTCTTAATTTTGAGAGCTAGAAAATTTTAAATAATTTGCAGCGTATTTTTACATAAAACAAATCTGAAAGATTACAAGAAATTTACTTACTAACCTTTTCCAATTTATCCATATTTATCAATTTCGAATATAGTCAATAATTTTACAATTCTACGTTTCATTTGATATTATTTTTTATAAGTTTTATTATAAATGAGGTATTCTTGAATGAAAATTTATTTCTTAATTTTGAGAGCTAGAAAATTTTAAATAATTTGCAGCGTATTTTTACATAAAACAAATCTGAAAGATTACAAGAAATTTACTTACTAACCTTTTCCAATTTATCCATATTTATCAATTTCGAATATAGTCAATGATTTTACAATTCTACGTTTCATTTGATATTATTTTTTATAAGTTTTATTATAAATGAGGTATTTTTCTTGAATGAAAATTTATTTCTTAATTTTGAGAGCTAGAAAATTTTAAATAATTTGCAGCGTATTTTTACATAAAACAAATCTGAAAGATTACAAGAAATTTACTTACTAACCTTTTCCAATTTATCCATATTTATCAATTTCGAATATAGTCAATAATTTTACAATTCTACGTTTCATTTGATATTATTTTTTATAAGTTTTATTATAAATGAGGTATTCTTGAATGAAAATTTATTTCTTAATTTTGAGAGCTAGAAAATTTTAAATAATTTGCAGCGTATTTTTACATAAAACAAATCTGAAAAGTTACTCCAATAAAGTTATCTACGAACCTCTGCGAATTTACATTATCTTCGAAAATAGTCAATAATTTATAAAGTCTACGTTTTACATTAAGTCGTCGTATAATAATTTAGGTATTTTTTTTTAAACGAAAGTTCATATCTTAATTTTGAGAATTACAATATCTTTAATAATTTGCGTCGTATTTTTTACATAAAACAAATCTGAAAAGTTACTCCAACAAAGTTATCTACGAACCTCTGCGAATTTACATTATCTTCGAAAATAGTCAATATTTTATAAAAAGTCTACGTTTTACATTAAGTCGTCGTATAATAATTTAGGTATTTTTTTTAAACGAAAGTTCATATCTTAATTTTGAGAATTTAAATATCTTTAATAATTTGCGTCGTATTTTTACATAAAACAAATCTGAAAAGTTACTCCAATAAAGTTATCTACGAACCTCTGCGAATTTACATTATCTTCGAAAATAGTCAATAAGTTATAAAGTCTACGTTTTGCATTAAGTCGTCGTATAATAATTTAGGTATTTTTTTTAAACGAAAGTTCATATCTTAATTTTGAGAATTACAATATCTTTAATAATTTGCGTCGTATTTTTTACATAAAACAAATCTGAAAAGTTACTCCAATAAAGTTATCTACGAACCTCTGCGAATTTACATTTTCTTCGAAAATAGTCAATAAGTTATAAAGTCTACGTTTTGCATTAAGTCGTCGTATAATAATTTAGGTATTTTTTTTAAACGAAAGTTCATATCTTAATTTTGAGAATTACAATATTTTTAATAATTTGCGTCGTATTTTTACATAAAACAAATCTGAAAAGTTACTCCAATAAAGTTATCTACGAACCTCTGCGACTTTACATTATCTTCGAAAATAGTCAATAATTTATAAAGTCTACGTTTTACATTAAGTCGTCGAATAATAATTTAGGTATTTTTTTAAAACGAAAGTTCATATCTTAATTTTGAGAATTACAATATCTTTAATAATTTGCGTCGTATTTTTTACATAAAACAAATCTGAAAAGTTACTCCAATAAAGTTATCTACGAACCTCTGCGAATTTACATTATCTTCGAAAATAGTCAATAATTTTCAAAAAGTCTACGTTTTGCATTAAGTCTTCGTATAATAATTTAGGTATTTTTTTTAAACGAAAGTTCATATCTTAATTTTGAGAATTACAATATCTTTAATAATTTGCGTCGTATTTTTTACATAAAACAAATCTGAAAAGTTACTCCAATAAAGTTATCTACGAACATCTGCGAATTTACATTTTCTTCGAAAATAGTCAAAAATTTATAAAGTCTGCGTCTTGCATTAAGTCGTCCGTATAATAATTTAGCTATTTTTTTAAACGAAAGTTCATATCTTAATTTTGAGAATTACAATATCTTTAATAATTTGCGTCGTATTTTTACATAAAACAAATCTGAAAAGTTACTCCAATAAAGTTATCTACGAACCTCTGCGAATTTACATTATCTTCGAAAATAGTCAATAATTTATAAAAAGTCTACGTTTTGTATTAAGTCGTCGTATAATAATTTAGGTATTTTTTTTAAACGAAAGTTCATATCTTAATTTTGAGAATTACAATATCTTTAATAATTTGCGTCGTATTTTTTACATAAAACAAATCTGAAAAGTTACTCCAATAAAGTTATCTACGAACCTCTGCGAATTTACATTATCTTCGAAAATATTCAATATTTTATAAAAAGTCTACGTTTTACATTAAGTCGTCGTATAATAATTTAGGTATTTTTTTTAAACGAAAGTTCATATCTTAATTTTGAGAATTACAATATCTTTAATAATTTGCGTCGCATTTTTACATAAAATAAATCTGAAAAGTTACTCCAATAAAGTTATCTACGAACCTCTGCGAATTTACATTTTCTTCGAAAATATTCAATATTTTATAAAAAGTCTACGTTTTGCATTAAGTCGTCGTATAATAATTTAGGTATTTTTTTTAAACGAAAGTTCATATCTTAATTTTGAGAATTACAATATCTTTAATAATTTGCGTCGTATTTTTACATAAAATAAATCTGAAAAGTTACTCCAATAAAGTTATCTACGAACCTCTGCGAATTTACATTTTCTTCGAAAATATTCAATATTTTATAAAAAGTCTACGTTTTGCATTAAGTCGTCGTATAATAATTTAGGTATTTTTTTTAAAACGAAAGTTCATATCTTAATTTTGAGAATTACAATATCTTTAATAATTTGCGTCGTATTTTTACATAAAACAAATCTGAAAAGTTACTCCAATAAAGTTATCTACGAACCTCTGCAAATTTACATTTTCTTCGAAAATAGTCAAAAATTTATAAAGTCTGCGTCTTGCATTAAGTCGTCCGTATAATAATTTAGCTATTTTTTTAAACGAAAGTTCATATCTTAATTTTGAGAATTACAATATCTTTAATAATTTGCGTCGTATTTTTACATAAAACAAATCTGAAAAGTTACTCCAATAAAGTTATCTACGAACCTCTGCGAATTTACATTATCTTAGAAAATATTCAATAATTTATAAAAAGTCTACGTTTTGCATTAAGTCGTCGTATAATAATTTAGGTATTTTTTTTAAAACGAAAGTTCATATCTTAATTTTGAGGAATTACAATATCTTTAATAATTTGCGTCGTATTTTTACAAAAAATAAATCTGAAAAGTTACTCCAATAAAGTTATCTACGAACCTCTGCGAATTTACATTATCTTCGAAAATAGTCAATAATTTATAAAAAGTCTACGTTTTACATTAAGTCGTCCGTATAATAATTTAGCTATTTTTTTAAACGAAAGTTCATATCTTAATTTTGAGGAATTACAATATCTTTAATAATTTGCGTCGTATTTTTACATAAAATAAATCTGAAAAGTTACTCCAATAAAGTTATCTACGAACTTCTGCGAATTTACATTATCTTCGAAAATAGTCAATAATTTATAAAAAGTCTACGTTTTGCATTAAGTCGTCGTATAATAATTTAGGTATTTTTTTTTAAACGAAAGTTCATATCTTAATTTTGAGAATTACAATATCTTTAATAATTTGCGTCGTATTTTTTACATAAAACAAATCTGAAAAGTTACTCCAATAAAGTTATCTACGAACATCTGCGAATTTACATTATCTTCGAAAATATTCAATAAGTTATAAAGTCTACGTTTTGCATTAAGTCGTCGTATAATAATTTAGGTATTTTTTTTAAACGAAAGTTCATATCTTAATTTTGAGAATTACAATATCTTTAATAATTTGCGTCGTATTTTTACATAAAATAAATCTGAAAAGTTACTCCAATAAAGTTATCTACGAACCTCTGCGAATTTACATTATCTTCGAAAATAGTCAATAATTTATAAAAAGTCTACGTTTTACATTAAGTCGTCGTATAATAATTTAGGTATTTTTTTTTAAACGAAAGTTCATATCTTAATTTTGAGAATTACAATATCTTTAATAATTTGCGTCGTATTTTTTACATAAAACAAATCTGAAAAGTTACTCCAACAAAGTTATCTACGAACCTCTGCGAATTTACATTATCTTCGAAAATAGTCAATATTTTATAAAAAGTCTACGTTTTACATTAAGTCGTCGTATAATAATTTAGGTATTTTTTTTAAACGAAAGTTCATATCTTAATTTTGAGAATTTAAATATCTTTAATAATTTGCGTCGTATTTTTACATAAAACAAATCTGAAAAGTTACTCCAATAAAGTTATCTACGAACCTCTGCGAATTTACATTATCTTCGAAAATAGTCAATAAGTTATAAAGTCTACGTTTTGCATTAAGTCGTCGTATAATAATTTAGGTATTTTTTTTAAACGAAAGTTCATATCTTAATTTTGAGAATTACAATATCTTTAATAATTTGCGTCGTATTTTTTACATAAAACAAATCTGAAAAGTTACTCCAATAAAGTTATCTACGAACCTCTGCGAATTTACATTTTCTTCGAAAATAGTCAATAAGTTATAAAGTCTACGTTTTGCATTAAGTCGTCGTATAATAATTTAGGTATTTTTTTTAAACGAAAGTTCATATCTTAATTTTGAGAATTACAATATTTTTAATAATTTGCGTCGTATTTTTACATAAAACAAATCTGAAAAGTTACTCCAATAAAGTTATCTACGAACCTCTGCGACTTTACATTATCTTCGAAAATAGTCAATAATTTATAAAGTCTACGTTTTACATTAAGTCGTCGAATAATAATTTAGGTATTTTTTTAAAACGAAAGTTCATATCTTAATTTTGAGAATTACAATATCTTTAATAATTTGCGTCGTATTTTTTACATAAAACAAATCTGAAATGAAAAGTTACTCCAATAAAGTTATCTACGAACCTCTGCGAATTTACATTATCTTCGAAAATAGTCAATAATTTTCAAAAAGTCTACGTTTTGCATTAAGTCTTCGTATAATAATTTAGGTATTTTTTTTAAACGAAAGTTCATATCTTAATTTTGAGAATTACAATATCTTTAATAATTTGCGTCGTATTTTTTACATAAAACAAATCTGAAAAGTTACTCCAATAAAGTTATCTACGAACATCTGCGAATTTACATTTTCTTCGAAAATAGTCAAAAATTTATAAAGTCTGCGTCTTGCATTAAGTCGTCCGTATAATAATTTAGCTATTTTTTTAAACGAAAGTTCATATCTTAATTTTGAGAATTACAATATCTTTAATAATTTGCGTCGTATTTTTACATAAAATAAATCTGAAAAGTTACTCCAATAAAGTTATCTACGAACCTCTGCGAATTTACATTTTCTTCGAAAATATTCAATATTTTATAAAAAGTCTACGTTTTGCATTAAGTCGTCGTATAATAATTTAGGTATTTTTTTTAAAACGAAAGTTCATATCTTAATTTTGAGAATTACAATATCTTTAATAATTTGCGTCGTATTTTTACATAAAACAAATCTGAAAAGTTACTCCAATAAAGTTATCTACGAACCTCTGCAAATTTACATTTTCTTCGAAAATAGTCAAAAATTTATAAAGTCGGCGTCTTGCATTAAGTCGTCCGTATAATAATTTAGCTATTTTTTTAAACGAAAGTTCATATCTTAATTTTGAGAATTACAATATCTTTAATAATTTGCGTCGTATTTTTACATAAAACAAATCTGAAAAGTTACTCCAATAAAGTTATCTACGAACCTCTGCGAATTTACATTATCTTAGAAAATATTCAATAATTTATAAAAAGTCTACGTTTTGCATTAAGTCGTCGTATAATAATTTAGGTATTTTTTTTAAAACGAAAGTTCATATCTTAATTTTGAGGAATTACAATATCTTTAATAATTTGCGTCGTATTTTTACAAAAAATAAATCTGAAAAGTTACTCCAATAAAGTTATCTACGAACCTCTGCGAATTTACATTTTCTTCGAAAATATTCAATATTTTATAAAAAGTCTACGTTTTGCATTAAGTCGTCGTATAATAATTTAGGTATTTTTTTTAAAACGAAAGTTCATATCTTAATTTTGAGAATTACAATATCTTTAATAATTTGCGTCGTATTTTTACATAAAACAAATCTGAAAAGTTACTCCAATAAAGTTATCTACGAACCTCTGCAAATTTACATTTTCTTCGAAAATAGTCAAAAATTTATAAAGTCTGCGTCTTGCATTAAGTCGTCCGTATAATAATTTAGCTATTTTTTTAAACGAAAGTTCATATCTTAATTTTGAGAATTACAATATCTTTAATAATTTGCGTCGTATTTTTACATAAAACAAATCTGAAAAGTTACTCCAATAAAGTTATCTACGAACCTCTGCGAATTTACATTATCTTAGAAAATATTCAATAATTTATAAAAAGTCTACGTTTTGCATTAAGTCGTCGTATAATAATTTAGGTATTTTTTTTAAAACGAAAGTTCATATCTTAATTTTGAGGAATTACAATATCTTTAATAATTTGCGTCGTATTTTTACAAAAAATAAATCTGAAAAGTTACTCCAATAAAGTTATCTACGAACCTCTGCGAATTTACATTATCTTCGAAAATAGTCAATAATTTATAAAAAGTCTACGTTTTACATTAAGTCGTCCGTATAATAATTTAGCTATTTTTTTAAACGAAAGTTCATATCTTAATTTTGAGGAATTACAATATCTTTAATAATTTGCGTCGTATTTTTACATAAAATAAATCTGAAAAGTTACTCCAATAAAGTTATCTACGAACTTCTGCGAATTTACATTATCTTCGAAAATAGTCAATAATTTATAAAAAGTCTACGTTTTGCATTAAGTCGTCGTATAATAATTTAGGTATTTTTTTTTAAACGAAAGTTCATATCTTAATTTTGAGAATTACAATATCTTTAATAATTTGCGTCGTATTTTTTACATAAAACAAATCTGAAAAGTTACTCCAATAAAGTTATCTACGAACATCTGCGAATTTACATTATCTTCGAAAATATTCAATAAGTTATAAAGTCTACGTTTTGCATTAAGTCGTCGTATAATAATTTAGGTATTTTTTTTAAACGAAAGTTCATATCTTAATTTTGAGAATTACAATATCTTTAATAATTTGCGTCGTATTTTTACATAAAATAAATCTGAAAAGTTACTCCAATAAAGTTATCTACGAACCTCTGCGAATTTACATTATCTTCGAAAATAGTCAATAATTTATAAAAAGTCTACGTTTTACATTAAGTCGTCGTATAATAATTTAGGTATTTTTTTTTAAACGAAAGTTCATATCTTAATTTTGAGAATTACAATATCTTTAATAATTTGCGTCGTATTTTTTACATAAAACAAATCTGAAAAGTTACTCCAACAAAGTTATCTACGAACCTCTGCGAATTTACATTATCTTCGAAAATAGTCAATATTTTATAAAAAGTCTACGTTTTACATTAAGTCGTCGTATAATAATTTAGGTATTTTTTTTAAACGAAAGTTCATATCTTAATTTTGAGAATTTAAATATCTTTAATAATTTGCGTCGTATTTTTACATAAAACAAATCTGAAAAGTTACTCCAATAAAGTTATCTACGAACCTCTGCGAATTTACATTATCTTCGAAAATAGTCAATAAGTTATAAAGTCTACGTTTTGCATTAAGTCGTCGTATAATAATTTAGGTATTTTTTTTAAACGAAAGTTCATATCTTAATTTTGAGAATTACAATATCTTTAATAATTTGCGTCGTATTTTTTACATAAAACAAATCTGAAAAGTTACTCCAATAAAGTTATCTACGAACCTCTGCGAATTTACATTTTCTTCGAAAATAGTCAATAAGTTATAAAGTCTACGTTTTGCATTAAGTCGTCGTATAATAATTTAGGTATTTTTTTTAAACGAAAGTTCATATCTTAATTTTGAGAATTACAATATTTTTAATAATTTGCGTCGTATTTTTACATAAAACAAATCTGAAAAGTTACTCCAATAAAGTTATCTACGAACCTCTGCGACTTTACATTATCTTCGAAAATAGTCAATAATTTATAAAGTCTACGTTTTACATTAAGTCGTCGAATAATAATTTAGGTATTTTTTTAAAACGAAAGTTCATATCTTAATTTTGAGAATTACAATATCTTTAATAATTTGCGTCGTATTTTTTACATAAAACAAATCTGAAAAGTTACTCCAATAAAGTTATCTACGAACCTCTGCGAATTTACATTATCTTCGAAAATAGTCAATAATTTTCAAAAAGTCTACGTTTTGCATTAAGTCTTCGTATAATAATTTAGGTATTTTTTTTAAACGAAAGTTCATATCTTAATTTTGAGAATTACAATATCTTTAATAATTTGCGTCGTATTTTTTACATAAAACAAATCTGAAAAGTTACTCCAATAAAGTTATCTACGAACATCTGCGAATTTACATTTTCTTCGAAAATAGTCAAAAATTTATAAAGTCTGCGTCTTGCATTAAGTCGTCCGTATAATAATTTAGCTATTTTTTTAAACGAAAGTTCATATCTTAATTTTGAGAATTACAATATCTTTAATAATTTGCGTCGTATTTTTACATAAAACAAATCTGAAAAGTTACTCCAATAAAGTTATCTACGAACCTCTGCGAATTTACATTATCTTCGAAAATAGTCAATAATTTATAAAAAGTCTACGTTTTGTATTAAGTCGTCGTATAATAATTTAGGTATTTTTTTTAAACGAAAGTTCATATCTTAATTTTGAGAATTACAATATCTTTAATAATTTGCGTCGTATTTTTTACATAAAACAAATCTGAAAAGTTACTCCAATAAAGTTATCTACGAACCTCTGCGAATTTACATTATCTTCGAAAATATTCAATATTTTATAAAAAGTCTACGTTTTACATTAAGTCGTCGTATAATAATTTAGGTATTTTTTTTAAACGAAAGTTCATATCTTAATTTTGAGAATTACAATATCTTTAATAATTTGCGTCGTATTTTTACATAAAATAAATCTGAAAAGTTACTCCAATAAAGTTATCTACGAACCTCTGCGAATTTACATTTTCTTCGAAAATATTCAATATTTTATAAAAAGTCTACGTTTTGCATTAAGTCGTCGTATAATAATTTAGGTATTTTTTTTAAACGAAAGTTCATATCTTAATTTTGAGAATTACAATATCTTTAATAATTTGCGTCGTATTTTTACATAAAATAAATCTGAAAAGTTACTCCAATAAAGTTATCTACGAACCTCTGCGAATTTACATTTTCTTCGAAAATATTCAATATTTTATAAAAAGTCTACGTTTTGCATTAAGTCGTCGTATAATAATTTAGGTATTTTTTTTAAAACGAAAGTTCATATCTTAATTTTGAGAATTACAATATCTTTAATAATTTGCGTCGTATTTTTACATAAAACAAATCTGAAAAGTTACTCCAATAAAGTTATCTACGAACCTCTGCAAATTTACATTTTCTTCGAAAATAGTCAAAAATTTATAAAGTCTGCGTCTTGCATTAAGTCGTCCGTATAATAATTTAGCTATTTTTTTAAACGAAAGTTCATATCTTAATTTTGAGAATTACAATATCTTTAATAATTTGCGTCGTATTTTTACATAAAACAAATCTGAAAAGTTACTCCAATAAAGTTATCTACGAACCTCTGCGAATTTACATTATCTTAGAAAATATTCAATAATTTATAAAAAGTCTACGTTTTGCATTAAGTCGTCGTATAATAATTTAGGTATTTTTTTTAAAACGAAAGTTCATATCTTAATTTTGAGGAATTACAATATCTTTAATAATTTGCGTCGTATTTTTACAAAAAATAAATCTGAAAAGTTACTCCAATAAAGTTATCTACGAACCTCTGCGAATTTACATTATCTTCGAAAATAGTCAATAATTTATAAAAAGTCTACGTTTTACATTAAGTCGTCCGTATAATAATTTAGCTATTTTTTTAAACGAAAGTTCATATCTTAATTTTGAGGAATTACAATATCTTTAATAATTTGCGTCGTATTTTTACATAAAATAAATCTGAAAAGTTACTCCAATAAAGTTATCTACGAACTTCTGCGAATTTACATTATCTTCGAAAATAGTCAATAATTTATAAAAAGTCTACGTTTTGCATTAAGTCGTCGTATAATAATTTAGGTATTTTTTTTTAAACGAAAGTTCATATCTTAATTTTGAGAATTACAATATCTTTAATAATTTGCGTCGTATTTTTTACATAAAACAAATCTGAAAAGTTACTCCAATAAAGTTATCTACGAACATCTGCGAATTTACATTATCTTCGAAAATATTCAATAAGTTATAAAGTCTACGTTTTGCATTAAGTCGTCGTATAATAATTTAGGTATTTTTTTTAAACGAAAGTTCATATCTTAATTTTGAGAATTACAATATCTTTAATAATTTGCGTCGTATTTTTACATAAAATAAATCTGAAAAGTTACTCCAATAAAGTTATCTACGAACCTCTGCGAATTTACATTATCTTCGAAAATAGTCAATAATTTATAAAAAGTCTACGTTTTACATTAAGTCGTCGTATAATAATTTAGGTATTTTTTTTAAAACGAAAGTTCATATCTTAATTTTGAGGAATTACAATATCTTTAATAATTTGCGTCGTATTTTTTACATAAAACAAATCTGAAAAGTTACTCCAATAAAGTTATCTACGAACATCTGCGAATTTACATTATCTTCGAAAATATTCAATAAGTTATAAAGTCTACGTTTTGCATTAAGTCGTCGTATAATAATTTAGGTATTTTTTTTTAAACGAAAGTTCATATCTTAATTTTGAGAATTACAATATCTTTAATAATTTGCGTTGTATTTTTACATAAAACAAATCTGAAAAGTTATTCCAATAAAGCTATCTACGAACCTCTGCGAATTTACATTATCTTCGAAAAATAGTCAATAATTTATAAAAAGTCTACGTTTTGCATTAAGTCGTCGTATAATAATTTAGGTATTTTTTTTAAACGAAAGTTCATATCTTAATTTTGAGAATTACAATATCTTTAATAATTTGCGTCGTATTTTTACATAAAATAAATCTGAAAAGTTACTCCAATAAAGTTATCTACGAACCTCTGCGAATTTACATTATCTTCGAAAATAGTCAATAATTTATAAAAAGTCTACGTTTTACATTAAGTCGTCGTATAATAATTTAGGTATTTTTTTTAAAACGAAAGTTCATATCTTAATTTTGAGGAATTACAATATCTTTAATAATTTGCGTCGTATTTTTACAAAAAATAAATCTGAAAAGTTACTCCAATAAAGTTATCTACGAACCTCTGCGAATTTACATTATCTTCGAAAATAGTCAATAAGTTATAAAGTCTACGTTTTGCATTAAGTCGTCGTATAATAATTTAGGTATTTTTTTAAAACGAAAGTTCATATCTTAATTTTGAGAATTACAATATTTTTAATAATTTGCGTCGTATTTTAACATAAAACAAATCTGAAAAGTTACTCCAATAAAGTTATCTACGAACCTCTGCGAATTTACATTTTCTTCGAAAATATTCAATATTTTATAAAAAGTCTACGTTTTACATTAAGTCGTCGTATAATAATTTAGGTATTTTTTTTAAAACGAAAGTTCATATCTTAATTTTGAGAATTACAATATCTTTAATAATTTGCGTCGTATTTTTACATAAAACAAATCTGAAAAGTTACTCCAATAAAGTTATCTACGAACCTCTGCGAATTTACATTTTCTTCGAAAATAGTCAATATTTTATAAAAAGTCTACGTTTTGTATTAAGTCGTCGTATAATAATTTAGGTATTTTTTTTTAAACGAAAGTTCATATCTTAATTTTGAGAATTACAATATCTTTAATAATTTGCGTCGTATTTTTACATAAAATAAATCTGAAAAGTTACTCCAATAAAGTTATCTACGAACCTCTGCAAATTTACATTATCTTCGAAAATATTCAATAATTTATAAAAAGTCTACGTTTTGCATTAAGTCGTCGTATAATAATTTAGGTATTTTTTTTAAACAAAAGTTCATATCTTAATTTTGAGAATTACAATATCTTTAATAATTTGCGTCGTATTTTTACATAAAACAAATCTGAAAAGTTACTCCAATAAAGTTATCTACGAACCTCTGCGAATTTACATTATCTTCGAAAATAGTCAATAATTTATAAAAAGTCTACGTTTTGTATTAAGTCGTCGTATAATAATTTAGGTATTTTTTTTAAACGAAAGTTCATATCTTAATTTTGAGAATTACAATATCTTTAATAATTTGCGTCGTATTTTTTACATAAAACAAATCTGAAAAGTTACTCCAATAAAGTTATCTACGAACCTCTGCGAATTTACATTATCTTCGAAAATAGTCAATAATTTTCAAAAAGTCTACGTTTTGCATTAAGTCGTCGTATAATAATTTAGGTATTTTTTTTTAAACGAAAGTTCATATCTTAATTTTGAGAATTACAATATCTTTAATAATTTGCGTCGTATTTTTACATAAAATAAATCTGAAAAGTTACTCCAATAAAGTTATCTACGAACCTCTGCGAATTTACATTATCTTCGAAAATAGTCAATAATTTTCAAAAAGTCTACGTTTTGCATTAAGTCGTCGTATAATAATTTAGGTATTTTTTTTAAACGAAAGTTCATATCTTAATTTTGAGAATTACAATATCTTTAATAATTTGCGTCGTATTTTTACATAAAATAAATCTGAAAAGTTACTCCAATAAAGTTATCTACGAACCTCTGCGAATTTACATTATCTTCGAAAATAGTCAATAATTTATAAAAAGTCTACGTTTTACATTAAGTCGTCGTATAATAATTTAGGTATTTTTTTTAAAACGAAAGTTCATATCTTAATTTTGAGGAATTACAATATCTTTAATAATTTGCGTCGTATTTTTACAAAAAATAAATCTGAAAAGTTACTCCAATAAAGTTATCTACGAACCTCTGCGAATTTACATTATCTTCGAAAATAGTCAATAAGTTATAAAGTCTACGTTTTGCATTAAGTCGTCGTATAATAATTTAGGTATTTTTTTAAAACGAAAGTTCATATCTTAATTTTGAGAATTACAATATTTTTAATAATTTGCGTCGTATTTTAACATAAAACAAATCTGAAAAGTTACTCCAATAAAGTTATCTACGAACCTCTGCGAATTTACATTTTCTTCGAAAATATTCAATATTTTATAAAAAGTCTACGTTTTACATTAAGTCGTCGTATAATAATTTAGGTATTTTTTTTAAAACGAAAGTTCATATCTTAATTTTGAGAATTACAATATCTTTAATAATTTGCGTCGTATTTTTACATAAAACAAATCTGAAAAGTTACTCCAATAAAGTTATCTACGAACCTCTGCGAATTTACATTTTCTTCGAAAATAGTCAATATTTTATAAAAAGTCTACGTTTTGTATTAAGTCGTCGTATAATAATTTAGGTATTTTTTTTTAAACGAAAGTTCATATCTTAATTTTGAGAATTACAATATCTTTAATAATTTGCGTCGTATTTTTACATAAAATAAATCTGAAAAGTTACTCCAATAAAGTTATCTACGAACCTCTGCGAATTTACATTATCTTCGAAAATAGTCAATAATTTATAAAAAGTCTACGTTTTGTATTAAGTCGTCGTATAATAATTTAGGTATTTTTTTTAAACGAAAGTTCATATCTTAATTTTGAGAATTACAATATCTTTAATAATTTGCGTCGTATTTTTTACATAAAACAAATCTGAAAAGTTACTCCAATAAAGTTATCTACGAACCTCTGCGAATTTACATTATCTTCGAAAATAGTCAATAATTTTCAAAAAGTCTACGTTTTGCATTAAGTCGTCGTATAATAATTTAGGTATTTTTTTTTAAACGAAAGTTCATATCTTAATTTTGAGAATTACAATATCTTTAATAATTTGCGTCGTATTTTTACATAAAATAAATCTGAAAAGTTACTCCAATAAAGTTATCTACGAACCTCTGCGAATTTACATTATCTTCGAAAATAGTCAATAATTTATAAAAAGTCTACGTTTTGTATTAAGTCGTCGTATAATAATTTAGGTATTTTTTTTAAACGAAAGTTCATATCTTAATTTTGAGAATTACAATATCTTTAATAATTTGCGTCGTATTTTTACATAAAATAAATCTGAAAAGTTACTCCAATAAAGTTATCTACGAACCTCTGCGAATTTACATTTTCTTCGAAAATATTCAATATTTTATAAAAAGTCTACGTTTTACATTAAGTCGTCATATAATAATTTAGGTATTTTTTTTAAACGAAAGTTCATATCTTAATTTTGAGAATTAAGATATCTTTAATAATTTTCGTCGTATTTTTACATAAAACAACTCTGAAAAGTTACTCCAATAAAGTTATCTACGAACCTCTGCGAATTTACATTATCTTCGAAAATAGTCAATAATTTATAAAAAGTCTACGTTTTGTATTAAGTCGTCGTATAATAATTTAGGTATTTTTTTAAAACGAAAGTTCATATCTTAATTTTGAGAATTACAATATTTTTAATAATTTGCGTCGTATTTTAACATAAAACAAATCTGAAAAGTTACTCCAATAAAGTTATCTACGAACCTCTGCGAATTTACATTTTCTTCGAAAATATTCAATATTTTATAAAAAGTCTACGTTTTACATTAAGTCGTCGTATAATAATTTAGGTATTTTTTTTTAAACGAAAGTTCATATCTTAATTTTGAGAATTACAATATCTTTAATAATTTGCGTCGTATTTTTACATAAAATAAATCTGAAAAGTTACTCCAATAAAGTTATCTACGAACCTCTGCGAATTTACATTTTCTTCGAAAATATTCAATATTTTATAAAAAGTCTACGTTTTACATTAAGTCGTCGTATAATAATTTAGGTATTTTTTTTAAAACGAAAGTTCATATCTTAATTTTGAGAATTACAATATCTTTAATAATTTGCGTCGTATTTTTTACATAAAACAAATCTGAAAAGTTACTCCAATAAAGTTATCTACGAACCTCTGCGAATTTACATTATCTTCGAAAATAGTCAATAATTTTCAAAAAGTCTACGTTTTGCATTAAGTCGTCGTATAATAATTTAGGTATTTTTTTTAAACGAAAGTTCATATCTTAATTTTGAGAATTACAATATCTTTAATAATTTGCGTCGTATTTTTACATAAAATAAATCTGAAAAGTTACTCCAATAAAGTTATCTACGAACCTCTGCAAATTTACATTATCTTCGAAAATATTCAATAATTTATAAAAAGTCTACGTTTTGCATTAAGTCGTCGTATAATAATTTAGGTATTTTTTTTAAACGAAAGTTCATATCTTAATTTTGAGAATTACAATATCTTTAATAATTTGCGTCGTATTTTTACATAAAACAAATCTGAAAAGTTACTCCAATAAAGTTATCTACGAACCTCTGCGAATTTACATTATCTTCGAAAATAGGTCAATAATTTATAAAAAGTCTACGTTTTGTATTAAGTCGTCGTATAATAATTTAGGTATTTTTTTTAAACGAAAGTTCATATCTTAATTTTGAGAATTACAATATCTTTAATAATTTGCGTCGTATTTTTTACATAAAACAAATCTGAAAAGTTACTCCAATAAAGTTATCTACGAACCTCTGCGAATTTACATTATCTTCGAAAATAGTCAATAATTTTCAAAAAGTCTACGTTTTGCATTAAGTCGTCGTATAATAATTTAGGTATTTTTTTTCAAACGAAAGCTCATATCTTAATTTTGAGAATTACAATATCTTTAATAATTTGCGTCGTATTTTTACATAAAACAAATCTGAAAAGTTACTCCAATAAAGTTATCTACGAACCTCTGCGAATTTACATTATCTTCGAAAATAGTCAATAATTTATAAAAAGTCTACGTTTTGTATTAAGTCGTCGTATAATAATTTAGGTATTTTTTTTAAACGAAAGTTCATATCTTAATTTTGAGAATTACAATATCTTTAATAATTTGCGTCGTATTTTTTACATAAAACAAATCTGAAAAGTTACTCCAATAAAGTTATCTACGAACATCTGCGAATTTACATTATCTGCGAAAATATTCAATAAGTTATAAAGTCTACGTTTTACATTAAGTCGTCGTATAATAATTTAGGTATTTTTTTTTAAACGAAAGTTCATATCTTAATTTTGAGAATTACAATATGTTTAATAATTTGCGTCGTATTTTTTACATAAAACAAATCTGAAAAGTTACTCCAATAAAGTTATCTACGAACCTCTGCGAATTTACATTTTCTTCGAAAATATTCAATATTTTATAAAAAGTCTACGTTTTGTATTAAGTCGTCGTATAATAATTTAGGTATTTTTTTTTAAACGAAAGTTCATATCTTAATTTTGAGAATTACAATATCTTTAATAATTTGCGTCGTATTTTTACATAAAATAAATCTGAAAAGTTACTCCAATAAAGTTATCTACGAACCTCTGCAAATTTACATTATCTTCGAAAATATTCAATAATTTATAAAAAGTCTACGTTTTGCATTAAGTCGTCGTATAATAATTTAGGTATTTTTTTTAAACGAAAGTTCATATCTTAATTTTGAGAATTACAATATCTTTAATAATTTGCGTCGTATTTTTTACATAAAACAAATCTGAAAAGTTACTCCAATAAAGTTATCTACGAACCTCTGCGAATTTACATTATCTTCGAAAATAGTCAATAATTTTCAAAAAGTCTACGTTTTGCATTAAGTCGTCG